>QEPC01008874.1:8509600-8543506 GCA_003113815.1 Sphenodon punctatus | reverse complement strand
GTCAAATTTCCACTGAGGGGAGCTGTGGAGGGGAGGTTCCGTGTGCATGCCGCAGCATGGGCAGTGCGGCGGGTGGGGCCGTGCACACAGGCGCACACCGCTCCCCCTGCAGCCCCACTCACAAGAGAAACTGCCGTTTTGGCCAATTGCTCTGTGCATGGGGGATGGGTGGAGGCAGGCATGCATGTTTCACGGGAGCGGGCACGCACTCCCATCCGCCTGCCACAGCATTCACACAGGAGGCACCCATGCATGCCCATGCAGAGGGCCTACCTGGGCATGCGTCGGTGCATCTAATGTAAAAAGGGCCTATCCTGAATGCACCAGCAGGGTTACCTGCTTCTGAAGGTCGGCGGGATGATGGAGGTCCTACGAGTTGGCCAAAAGTGGGAGTTGGACCGTAGCATCCTCTGCTGGGTGGAGGACTGGAAAGGCTTCATGTCAAGAATCCTGGTGTCTCCAGGTCCTGATTGGCTGTGCTGACAAGGTGGTGAAGAGGATTGCTGCGGGGCATTGGTGGCCGCTTCATGCACGTTTTGCAGAACCTGAAAGTTGCTTTACAGGAGCTTTGGGCATCCTTGTTTGGGGAAAAAGGTGAGTAGAAGGTTAGCTATTATAGCTTCCCTTCTGTCCCCCCTTTTCTGTGGTGAATATCAGGCAGGGAACCATGATTGAGCAGAGAAAATTGAATGTAAAAACAATATGCAATGCGCAAGCAGGAATAGCTTGCTAATTGGACCAAGGGCAGGCAAAGGCTAGTGGCTTATTTTAATTATTTATTTAATATCCCACTCCTTCGTGCCACAGACACCTCGGGGTGGCTCACAACAATATACTTAAAAAAAAATAAAAAATAGAAACATTTTAAAATACAAAAATAAAACCAATTCAAACATAACTGGAGCTAAAATACCCCCCGCCTCCCCCCCCATTACCCCTCTCCACCGTAAAATACGCAGTGGAACAGCCAAGTTTTACAATAGTGATGGAAAGAGGGGATATCTGGGGCAAACAGGCCTCCTCCGGGAGGGAGTTCCACAGCCTCAGAGTGGCCACTGAGAATGCCCTCCATGGTCTCCACACAAGATACCCAGGGAACCTCAAGGAGGGCGCCCCCAGCCGACTCAGGGGCCAATCCAGAACATGGGGGACCTATGTGGCTAGGTCGGGTGCTTGCTCCCTGCCCTTCGTAACCCATTTATGACCTAGGAGCATAACCTTCTTTCCTCCGTGGTAGCGATACGGTTGCTCTCTGAAGCACCCTTCTTTCTTCTTGTCTTCCTTTCTTGGCAATTTGTAAGTTACTCTAGATTCTCTCTTGCTCAGGGTAGTGCTCTTACCTAGTTTGTTTTCAGCTGTCTCTGAGCTAATGCCTTATACCATGTTTTCCCTTCCCATGTGCAAGGAGAAGTTTTTCCCTTTTTTATGATGACACCCCCCCCTTTATGTTTCCTTTTTATAAACCTACTATAGATAAGAGGAGGGTTACCTATAAGCCTCTTTCGGATAGCTGTACTTCCAATAGATATGTTTTTCTCCATTTATGACCTAGGAGCATGCTGGCCTGGCTGGCGGTGCTCCTAGCAGGGTAGGGGTTGCTTGCCTGCTTATATGCTTATAAAGAATGATGTGCTGTTCATGGTTCCACTTGCTGATATTTGGTACAAGGGATGCTCCCAGAGGGCTGTTAAGCTGATCCTCATCCCGCCAGAGACATGCTCTGGAAGAGGTGCCAGAAGGCAATGAATGGTGAGTCCAAGGTAGGGGCCACCTGCTGGTATTTTGCTTTAATTACATTTTGCTGTTCACACTTAAAGGCAGAGTTGTATTAACTGGAAGAAAAATACAGCATGCAGGCTATTCCATTCTACACACAGCAGTGACTCTTGGAGATAATCTCTCCAGTGGGTGCTTTTGATCGTTGCCACGATATGGATGCGAGTGAAGAGAGCAGCCTCCTTTCATCTGTCTATAACTCAAAACGAATTTGCTTTCATGCCCCATCTCTTCCATTCCTGTCTGTGCCTGCCTCCTCTCTTATCTGCACTAATTTAGTAACAGTGTTTCTTTTCTCAGGCCTCGCACTAATTATGTACTTTGGAGGGCAACCCTCCATGAGTCCCACCCCAGGAACTGCTGTAATTCAGGTCATCTTCTTCAGGACTCACCTCTGTAATTTGTCTGTGTTCTCATCTTCTTTCTTCAGGGTAAGCAGTATTTCCTTCACCCATTCTGGTCGATAATACATATTTGTTCTTCCTTCCTACCATCTCCCCATCCTCTGTTTTAGTGTCCTTTTTAGATTGGCCTTGGGTTTGATAGAACTGTAGGAACAACAGTCCCTCTGTAGGTTGATGTTCTCATGCCCAGTTTCTCTTCTAGTGGTTGCAGTGGGGAGTTAATGTCTCGTAAAGTGGATGGGAGCAGGGGGAGGTGTTGACAGCAGTGTATTTCGTGGTTGGAGATGGCAGTGGGAAGGCATTGGAGTCCACAACCTTCCCCATATTTGAGCAGAAGCTTCTTTGAGTCTTCTGTGTCTTTCTCCTTCGAAGTTCTTGCCCTTCACAGTGCTTTTATCCCCTGCAGTTATAGATATTGTAACCAGTCTTGCCAAAACTAGCGAGCCTTACGAATGGCGGGATAAAATGTGAATGAATAAATAGTGTTCATGATGTGTCCTATCTCCCTCTACCATGTCCTTCTAGTAGTTGTCTTGAGTGACCCTTCTTTCCTCCGTGGTAGCGATACGGTTGCTCTCTGAAGCACCCTTCTTTCGTCTTATCTTCCTTTCTTGGCAATTTGTAAGTTACTCTGGATTCTCTCTTGCTCAGGGTAATGCTCTTACCTAGTTTGTTTTCAGCTGTCTCTGAGCTAATGCCTTATACCATGTTTTCCCTTCCCATGTGCAAGGAGAAGTTTTTTCCTTTTTTATGATGACCCTCCCCCCCCTCTTCTATGTTTCCTTTTTATAAACCTACTATAGATAAGGGGAGGGTTAACTATAAGCCTCTTTTGGATAACTGTACTTCCAATAGATATGTTTTTCTCCTTCACCTCCATGGCAGCCATTGCTACATGTGTTTTATTACGAAGAATCATCTGCAAATTCTCTATAGTACGAGAAGGGACAACTAAATTCTTCAAACACTTGGGTAATTAAGGGTCTGTTGTGTAAATCAGTTGAAGGCTGTGGAACTATAAACCAAGAGTAAGGGTGCTTTCAGGCATCCCAGTTTGAAATGGTAAAACTCATTGAAAATACATGAATTACAACATTTGTCGTTTGTGACTCATGAACATGTTCACCACATGGAAAAGTACATTCTCCTCTAGTATACTTTGCGTGATTCTTAACGAACTTCCCATATGCCTTAGCTCAAAAAAGTAACCTAGTTGAAAAATGTGACTAGCAATTAGAGAACTAACATTACACAAGTTAATGCTTTTGGTTTGAGCTACATTCCTAAGTCGGGATTTCTTTTCCAATGTGTGAAACTGATAAAATGTATCTGATAAGCCAATACTGTGTTTGAGTTATGTATGTTGATTATTCAATAAAACCATATTGAGAGGTAGCCTAGTGTGTGTGATTGACTTTACTGACAGCTGCTTTCAGAGACGCATTTGAAAAGTGTATTAGCAAGAGTAGCACCTGAGACATTTGGACTGAAATAATTTTTCTGTACCCATGCACATTTAAATGTTTTAAAATTGATTGTTGGAAGCCGCCCCGAGCTGCGTTGCAGGAGGGGGGCGGGGTATAAATTTGCTAAATAAATAAAATAAAATAAATAAATAAAATAGATGTACAATATAGCTGTGGTGCAAGTAATTTTTTTTTCTTTCTAAAATTAAGAGTGTTTACAGAATGAGGTTGTGTCTTTTTTTTGTTTTTTAGCAACCAGTGACCACCTGAATGAAAATCTGATCCCTAGAAAATGTGTCCAATTTTTCTGGAAACAGATTTGCAAATCTTGTAAAGAGATATCATCAGTTTTTTGCACAGACTCTTGTTTTAGCAGCGAGAGATCATTTGCTGTTGGTGTTATCACAGTTTGAAATTCTTAGTGACCTGTGAATAGTCTTCAGATTTCAGCATAGCTAATTAGCCTTTGTGACGAATTTGTACTTTAAATCCTGGTAGCAGAAGCCTTCCTTGTGCGTGTTAAAAGTTGATCTCCACTCTCATGTCTCTAGCCCATGAGAACCCATGAAACTCTCTTTGCCCAGCTGCCTTTTTCCTTACTGCTTTCGGCCTAATACAGAGTCCTGAATTCTTATGGCATGAACACTGTGCTGCTGTGTACACCCAACTCTGCTTCTTTATCTCTAAAAACTTTGATCTGCTGTCAACTCTACAATCGATCTCTTTGTCACTGACTTTATTATTGCACTTTGTCCCTCGAATTCCTCTCTACTTCCTTTAAGCAAATCCTTTTTCCTTACAGGGGAAGACTCCTCTCACCTCCTGCTTATGTAGTACAACTACTATCCCAAACTCTTGATTCGAATAATCTGCTCCTTCTCATGAACATAGTATCTTGCTATTCTTCCATCAGCTCCTTGCACTGTGGTTACTACTTTGTTGTTTACCCTCTCTAATAATGCTTAGAACTAGAGGACACTCTGTGAAACTAACTGGCACCAGATTAGCAAAAGAGAGTGCTTTTTCACTGTCTACAATTAACTTGTGAAATTTGTTGCCTGCCAGAGTAGCTTGCGAAGGGCAGTGGCATGGCTGGATTTAAACAGGGATTGGATACGTTCTTAAAGGAAAAGTCCATAAATGGCTATTAACCAATTAGGTTGGGGAGACAAACTTTGACTATCAGGAGCTGGGAGGGAACCGCAGGAAATGAATCACTCCATTATAACCTGTTGGATATTCCTCCAAAGTGACCAAGAGTAGCGACTATTGGAGACCAGGATGCTGGGCTTGGTGGACCATTGGTCTGACCTAGTATGGCACTTATTAAGTTCTTGCATGTCATTCTTTACATCTGGAAAAACTTGCAAGCTGAAGGTTATCAGAACGCTTCTTGGCCCCTGCTGTCTCACCCCATGACTGCCTGTGCCCATCCATTCCCGTTTTACCTGGGAGAGGGTGTGAGGGAGCCTGAACCTGTTCCGAGGAGGGTCCCTGTCAAGCGCCACTGGGAGGCAATACCTATTGATTGCTAGAGCAGCTGAGAGCGGGGAGGAGCCATGCCGCCAGGAGGATTCAAAAACAATTGTGATGCCCTCCGGCGCCGGAGGCACGCAGCTTGGGGGCTGCGCGCCTGGAGGCTGCGCACGGCCTTAGGCGCTGGTCGGGCACGTGACCTAGACTCAATATTGGGATTGACGGAGGGTGGTTTTGGTGTCGTTTTTGGGTGTGGGTTTGAAGTTCCATTTTTAATAATTTTATTTTTACTTTGAATTTTGTAAAATGTCCAAGAAGGGCAAGAAGGTGGGGGCAACGACCAGGGCAAGGGCCAGGCAACTGCAGCTTCCCGACTGCTATGCTATGGCATCGGTTTCCCCAGGGTCTAGGCGGGGCAGTTCCTTGCAGACTCTTTCGAGTCTTCCTTCAGAGGGACCTGTTGCAGGATGGGATTCTCTGGCCATCGGTGTGAACTCCTTGCCTTCTACCTTGTCACAGGGTTTACCGCCTTTGGAGCTTGGAGGGCGCTGTTATGGGTTGGTCCCATTTTCTTTACCTAGGCCGGTACTCCCAGATCCTTCGTTGCTAACGTGTGCTTTGGCCTTCAAGCAGCAGGGCGAAAGATGGCTAGCTTTGGTGGCTAAATACCGTGAATCTTTGCAGATCTCTTCTTCAACTTCCCAGGTTCCATCTATAGAGGACAGAATTTGCTCTCTTCAAGCCCAAATGAAGGACTTAGGGTCTCAGCTGCCAGTCGATCAAGTAGGGGACAATCCTCCAATGAGTTTATGTGCAGCTGGGCAGGGGTTTTTGGAGAACACCGTGGCTCCCATAGAGTCCCCACCCTTTTCGTTAGGCCAGGGTGGGGAATATCGGGGGGTCTTAAGGTCGCCTAGTGGAGTAATTATTGGGAAAGGGGAATCTCCTGCTATTCCCTCTGATATGTTAACTATTCCAAGAACAATTATCCCTGGAATCCAAGAGGCTCATGTTCCTGGCGATCCCCAGCAGCAGATGAAATGGAGCCCCTCCTTGGTGGGAACATAGAAACGGGAGGGTCTTGTACTACTTGTATGGGACTCAGTACCAACTTGAGAACTATAGTCCCCGGGATTCAGGCCCAGGCCCATGGGTGTGCTCAGCAGGTCGAACTACTTAGGACATATATTGAGAGGTTAGATAACCAGCTTCAGGCTATCCAGCAGCAGCTGACCAGTGTGTGTGGGATTGTGTAAATGAGTGTAGAGGGAATAGGATGATGCAGAGAGTGGACAGGACATGCCAAACAGTCCCTCCGCATGCCCTAGTCCATCCTAGGCCCCCAGTCTCTAAGGTACCAGACGGTCAAGTATTTACTCCTATAGCCAATGCTTTGGTTTTCACAGTTTTTCCTTTGACGTCTGGATTAATTCCCTCTTGGGATTCCAAATTCTGGATTGCCCACCATGTTTCCAGTATTTGGGGCAGTACTTTTTTGCCTTCATGTATAACCCGCTTTTTCCATTTTCCAGATAGAGGCGGGGTATCACGGATAGTCATCTATTTCCGTACACCAGACACAGTGGGAAGGCTTTTGTGTTAACGCTCATTTTTGTTGTTGGCGGGGGGGTTCATATGGCTAATATTCACGCCAAGAGAGGAATTGCTCCTTTGTTGCCACAAGTACAGTTGACTAATTTGACCAATCTGGTGTTCTGTAAAGGAAACTATTTCTATCCAGCTGTATAGGGAGAAGTTAGGTCCCCTATTGGATACACCAGTTACTAATAGATTCAAAGATGGGGCCCAGCCTGCAGTTCTGGATATTCCATCTGATCCAGACTTGCTTGCTCTCCCCACCCAGGTTGGATCATGTCTCTCCTAGAACTGGTAGTTCTCCTTCTTTGGGGGCAGCTTCCCAAGTCACTCTGGGATCGCCAATTGCAAGTTCTCCCGTAGCCCAGGCTTCTGTTTTATATTCACCTCCTAATACTGCTTTGTCTGTGCTACAGACGTCCCAGCTTCAATGCCCGATTGTTTTAAGCCCTGAGTTGGATAGTCATGGTTTTGTTAAAAATAGGGGGGGGGATTTCCATCTAAAGGGGCTTCGATCCTTGAAGAGCTTATGGCTGTTGACACCTTATGTAGGTCAACAGTCCAAGGCTCTAAGGGTTGATAGTTACTGGTCATGCTGTCATTAGAACGATTTTTACCTTTTTGTATGGGGTTATTTTAGGCCAAGAAGCCCATGTCATTTTTAGATTTTAGTTTTAGCCAAATTTGTTTTTAGTTTACTATAAGGCTTTAGGGTTATGAAAATTGAGGATTGCTTACTTGTGTATATTTGTGTCTTTATGTTGTTTGTTTAAGCAGTGGCCTATGGCTAAGCTGAAATAAATTCTATTCTGTTCTAGAACGCTTCTTCTCACTCTTCTGGAAACCCAGCTGTTCTTTGAGGATCTCCACAATTCTCACTCTTGGGATCTACTTCCTGCTCTGCAGGCACTGGAGATCTTGTTGTCAGCAGTTTCCAGGCAGAAAACCTTGAAAAATCTAGAACCTGGTGAGGGCTGCACCCCTCCATCCCCCCTCCTGTCCTGTGAAAAGGACGGGCTCAAGATCTCACGAGAGCAGAACTGCATAAATAGGGGGAGGAGCCCTCACCACCTCAGTTCCTTCCAACCACGCTGCGCTTTGCCCATGCCCCAGCGGGTGTGCTGGACTATGCCCAAGCAGGCGGGCTTTAAACGCTGCCGTTCTTGTCCGGCTATGCTTTCTGTGAGCAACCAGCACTCTCAGTGTTTAGCCTGCCTTGGGGAGACCCACAATACCCAGACCTGCAAGTTCTGTACGGTCCTCACTTCTCTAAGGGCTAGGGCTCTCCGGCCCCAAGATATTCTGGCAAGAAAGGCACTGGAAGGTGGCGAAAAGGGGCCTCTCCGGCTCCCCACCTAGGCACTCTCAGAACACTATGAACCTGGAGCTCCCTGCTCCTTCCGCTCCGGCAGAACCACAGGCTACCCCCGGTACCACTGCTGCAGTGTCTGGGGAGGTGCCGTCCACGGTACCGGCCTCGACCGGGACAGAGCCCGGCTCCTTCCGCTCCGGCGGAACCAGAGGCTACCCCCGGTACCGCTGCTGCAGCAGTGTCCGGGGAGGTGCCGTCCACGGTACCAGCCTCAACCGGAACACAGTCCCCGTCTCCTTCTGCTCCGGCGGAACCACAGGCTACTCCCAGTACCGCTGATGCAGTGTCCGGGGAGGTACCATCCACGGCACCGGCCTCGACCAGGACAGAGTCCCAGTCTAAACGTTCCCGTACTACAGACCCTTCTACTAGATGCCCCACTGATGAATGGAAGAATAAGAGAAAGAGACAGAACACTGACTCAGGGAGCACTTCGCGCACCCTCGAGGTAGAGACTGTCTTTTCAGAACCAGACCGTTCTATTATGCAAACACTGTCGGTACCTGCTCCCTCAGTACCAACAGCTGCCCTGCAGTCAGTACGAGCTCCAGCTCCTCTTCTAGTCACTTTACCATTTCATTCGCACAGAGATGCTCTTTCCCGTTCCCACCACAGTGATCATCACAGTCACCGTTTAATGGGCCCCAGGTCTCCAGAGTACCTAACACCGCACCCGACCACGCCTACCAGATCGGCACACCAGTCCCCTCCTCGACCGGTAACTATGCAGTACCAGAGGACGTGCTCTCCTTGCTCCTGCTGCTCGCCCTATGACAACTCCTGGTACCAGCATCAGGATTATGCTGTACCATATAGGTACCTGTCCCGATCGTGGAGCAGTTCGCCTCCTTATCCCTCCAGAGCCGACTTTGACAATTTGGAGCGTACAAGTCATGCTCAACAAGGATGGGGATACGTACCTCCTCGTGCCCCGCCTACCGCTACCGTCTCTTGGCCATCTCCTTCTGAGACTGATGGGGGGAGGTGGAGTGGTACCGATCCAGTCATCGTTCCCGTTCCACTGCTCCATCAGCTCCAGCGAGGTTTTTCCCGTTCCTGCAACACAGGAGCAAGCCCAGGAATGCAGGTCAGCACAACCTCTTGGGACCACCTTCCTTAGCTCCCTCCTAGGGAATCCTATTCCTGACCGCCCTGCTTCCCTACAGTGTCAGACCCCAATTTGGTCTTGGCTACAGAAGACACTAAGGCCTTTCAGGCCATGCTAAAAAGACTGGTAGCCGCTCTTTCTAAGCTGCCCACGAAGGTCATCAAAAAGACCCAATCGGGCCCAGTCTTTGGGATCCTAGGCTCCGGAGAATCAGGGCATATTATGTTCCCCATGTTTGAACGGCTTATAGAACCTTCGGTTTCAGTGTGGAACAAGCCCTCCTCAACTCTCCCCACCAACAAGCTGGTGGACTTGCTGTCAAAACTAGAGGTGTGGGAATACAGACCTCCCCCATCAGATCAAGAAGGCAGGCGCCTGGACGTACTACGGCGAAACATTTTCTCCTCCGAAACCCTGTCGCTGAGAGCATTTAACTACGCTTCCGCCATGTGTGGCTATCAACATTGGCTCTGGTCGCAACTCACTAAAACCACTGGCCCATGCCAGATAGCAGATATTCAAAGTGAAGGCATGCAGATAGCTCAGTTTCCTCCTAGTAGCCTCTTCAAAACCCGGGCTGATGCACCATGTTAATCTAACCCTTGCTTTGTTGCGGGACCTAGGACTCGTGAATCTATGAAAATAACATCTCAGCCCCACAAAACGGCTTCAGTTGATCAGAGCTCTCCTGGACACGAACTCCAGAGCCTACCTCCCGCACGACAGATTCCACGCTATCGAATACACTATTCAGACTCTACAATTTAAAACAAAAAACCCCAGAACAGTACGCTTCTTCCTCCACCTTCAGGGGCTCATGACCTCAACTAACATGGTTACACCCTATGCGAGGCTCCACTGAGAACCCTACAACAGTGGCTAAGGCTGGTGTACTTTCCATCCTTCCATTCCCTCAACAGGAAAGTAACTCTGCCACACAGGGTCTACTAAACCCTTCTTCAGTGCACAGATCACACTCAGGTTTTGCAGGGCATTCCCTTCGACCTTCCAGTCTTACATGCGCCCATCCGACAGACGCTTCGATTACAGGCTGGGGAGCACACGTCTCACTTCAAAGTTCATGGCCCACATCTACCTCCAGCCGCTACACTTGGCAGGCCAGGAAAATATTCTTGCAGACCAACTCAGTCTCAAACTTCCCGACCACTTCATATGGTCCCTGCATGATGCTGTTCCAAGGGACGTCTTTTGCACGTGGGGCACCCCCTCCATAGATCTCTTGCCACCGCAGAGAACACAAAACTTCCCACCTTCTGCAGTCAAGCAGGACTAGCGCCAGGATAGATTTCAGACGCCTTCATGATCTTCTGGAATGGGGAGTTCTTTTTATGCCTTTCCTCCAATACCCCTTCTCCACAAGGTACTTTACAAGATTTGGTACAGCCGTGCTCGTCTAATCCTCATTGCCCCATTCTGGCCGAGACAAACATGGTTCCAAACCCTCAAGGAGGTGACCACCGAGATGATGGAACTTCCTCATCTACCGGATCTCCTATCTCGTCAGCGGGACACCATCTTACATCACGATCTAGCGATGCTCCACCTCTGTGCCTGGCTGATTCTTCTTTAATTGAAGAATTTCCCCCCAATATCTCAAATGTTCTCTTGAACTCTCGCCGCCCATCTACCAGAGTGTGCTACAATGCCAAGTGGTTTTGCTTCTCCCGATGGTGCTCTTCACTCCATACGCCACTATCTGCTCTCACGTTCATCCACATATTCAAGTATCTCCTGCATCTCCGGTCTTTCCTTCTCCTCCCTTAAAGTGCACATAGCTGTTCTTTCATCTCGTCTTCAACCTGACAGCAGAGAGACTATTCTCCCACCCCCTAATGAGAAAAATTCGGAAAGGGCTAGTCAATACCTTTCCCCCAACCTCACAGCTGGCTCCTCAATGGGACTTGAATCTCGTTCTTTCGAAACTGATAGGTCTCCATTTGAACCCATGGCTTCATGCTACATGGAAAACCTTTCCATCAAGACTGCTTTCCTAGTAGCTATCATGTCAGCTCAAAGGGTTAGTGAACTAGCAGCTCTTAGAGCTTCTCCACCCTATCTTCGTTTCTCCAAGGATAGGTGGACCTGCAAAATGACCCCTCATTTATTCTAAAGGTCATCTCTCCCTTTCATCTCAACCAGACGTTCTCCTTACCAGTTTTCTTCCCTAAACCGCATTCATCTCGTATTGAGCAGACTTTACATCTAGATGTAAAGAGGGTCCTCTTGTTCTACGTTGACAGAACTAGATCAATCAGAGCCTCTGACACGCTCTTCATCTTCTATGGCGGTCAAAGAATTGGAGTTAAACTTATCTCTCAGGCTCTCCCAGGTGGATTCTCCTCTGCATTCACAGGTGCTATCATCACGCGGGAAGGATACCACCTTCCCCTCTACAAGCCCACTCTACTAGAGCCATAGCCACTTTCCTGGCTAACCTTCAAGGTGTTCTGATCGTTAACATCTGTAAGACTGCTACTTGGTCCTCCCTGTGCACATTCGCTAAGTATTATTCTCTGGACCTAGCGGCAGACTGGATACCCTAGTGGGAAAAGCGGTTCTTCAATCTCTTTTCGTTAACCTCCTCGACTCCCTCCTCCTCCTCGAGGTAGGTGTTATGAACTGCTATTCACTCTCCCAAGAGAGAATTGCGGAGATCGTCGAAGAAGAAATAGAGGTTACTTACAACTAACTCTGTTCTTTGCGAAAGCTCAGCGTATTCTCACGACCCCACCCTCCTTCCCCTCTGTCTTGGATGTACTTTTAAATACGTCTTCCGGGACAGGGTTGGAAGGAGCTGAGGCGGTGAGGGCTCGTCCCCCTATTAATGCAGTCCCGCTCTCGCGAGATTTTGAGCCCGCCCTTTTCACAGGATGGCAGGGGGACTGGGGGGCAGAGCCCTCACCAGGTTCTAGATTCTTTTTCAGGTTTTCTGCCTGGAAACTGCTGACAATAAGGTCTCCAGTGCCTGCAGAGCAGAAAGTAGATCCCAAGAGTGAGAATATGCGGAGCTCGGTCGAAGAACAGAGTTACTGGTAAGTAACCTCTCTATTTCTGTTTAGGGCTTGTCTATACTGAGAAATAATTCATTATGTGTTAATTAGTACTAGATATAGACCAAGCCTATTGTACTTAAAATCCTGTGTGCGAACATCAAACATGGTGTGAGTGTTATGAGGTACTATTTCTCAGCATAGACAAGCCCTTACAACATCATACTGTGCTTCTAGTCTGTTGTCTAGTAGAGGAATCTTGTTTATTTAGTACACTTAAAAAGTTGCACATAGTATTATGACCAGTTAGCAATATGTAAGAAATTAAGAATAATTTGTAGTGCCGCTGAATGTATAGCATCTGTTTATCAAAGCAGGACTTGGAAGGTTCTTAAAATACAGCATGTGTGAACAGTTCAGGTAATGGATAATTGTCTTGGGCTAAACCTTATACTTGGGAATACTAATTAGAAGGTTTAAGACAGCTGAGGTATAGACGTTGAATAATGTTTTGCATGGTACTTTAGTCTTTTTTCCCCTAAGAGAATGCAAGTTGTTTTGGTGACCAAGCGTTTAAATGTGCAAAAGAAACCTATGTAACATTGTAACCTGTATCAAAAGCAGTATTGCACTTATATTTTGTTTTACGTTTTATCAGATGTAGTGACTTTAAGATGTAATGTTAACTAGTGGTGTCAAATATTTTCCTGTTTATTTCTCTTCGCCTGTTAAGGCCATATGGTAACCTAACACATTTAAAAAGAAAATGTTGTTGGCTTTGGTTTACCAACATGTATGCATTTTCCAAAGTATGCATTAAACTTTTTAAACAAAACTTAATATGACTTTATAGCTATATAGTTCAGGGAAAATACAGTTTGACTTGGACAAAATTGCCACAGAAGCATTTGAAAGTGTTTTCTACCCAGAAACAATAGCTGATTAACATATCCAAAATAAGACAAAATTTAAGCACGGGAACACCCTCAAATTTGTATTTCAAAATGGTGGCCATATGCTAATTTTCATTTGTCTAATTTCTCGTTAAACTGTTTTGTTTTTTCACTGTGGTAATGTCCCATTGGTCAGTAATTAATTTAAAAGGTCTAAAAAATAACCATTGCAAGCCCAAGAATGTAAAAAATTTAAAAAGTATACACACCCACCCATGGTATTGCATTTATTATACATAATGAACATATCTAATAATAAACAAACTATTTACTAGTTGAAGATATATTTCCTAGTAACGAAGATCAAAGCAATCACAGGCTGATCATAAGAACATCTGAGTTGTATGAGGATGTCATGTCACATAAGAAGTCACTACATGATTTAATTTCCAGTGATACGCTGTTGCATATAATCGATGCACTGACTGCAAAGCAAACTGAGTCAGGCGATAATTCTAAAGCCAGCCAGCTTTGGCTGGAGTATCAGTGAAGGGTAGTGGGTTGACAGAAATGCAGAGGGCATTATGGTTGTTGTCAATGCCAGTATGGTCTGAATATAAGAATACACTAATAGTTCGTATTGTACAAGTGAACAACATAAGGAAATTAGTGAGGCAAGAATCCTCAGAGACCACAATGATACACAGAAAGTCATGAACTGCAAAAGGGCCATTTCACCATTCCATTACAACAGTTTGTTACAAAATATCATCAGTAGAGTCACAGCACAGTTGGGTTTAAATGTTCATGAATTGCATAATTATTGGCAGTGAATTGGTCAGCAAGATGAAAGAACAGTCTGACTTCACTTATTCATACAAAAGAACTGATAAGGCTATAACATTATCTCGGAGGTTCTCAACCAGAGTGCTCAGAGAATGTGTGAAAGTGCCCCCCAAGCCAGCTGTCAATAGTGCTCGGGAGCACTTTCACACATGTGAGGCATCAAATGGAATTAAGCTAAATTGCAGAGAGAAGACTTAATCTCTGCAGATTTATGCAAATCATTCATGCAAATTATGCATTGCTCCCAAGTAGTCACATGGGTCACTTCGGTGCTTGTAACCTGAAGAAAGGTCCAGAACCTCTGTGTTACTTGCTTCTTCTGCATTATTGTTCCAAAGATTGCTGCTGATAGCTCAGGCATGTGACATGAACCTTGAGGACATGCTACGGTACCAAATATGTGCCTACCCACCAGCTTTATTTGAGTCATGTAGCGTGCTACGCAAAGCCGATAAGCCGCATCTCTCGCATGCTATTCTGGGGTATGTTCAGATGAAATGTGGAGCTGCAGAAGTAGAACATCCCCAGACTAACAGAGCAGTATGTGTTAGATGGAGGATCACTACTTCATCACATTTCATAGCATAAGGGCAACACTTATGAAGCCATTGCACTGTCATATGCTAACTTCACATGGAAACATGATGGGAAAGCCATTGTTCTCTTCAATGCTTATGTCAACTCACCAGTGACTAAAGATGCCACTCATAGGTGCCACAAGAATACACATACTAGTC
Organism: Sphenodon punctatus; assembly: GCA_003113815.1. Classification (NCBI taxonomy): domain Eukaryota; kingdom Metazoa; phylum Chordata; class Lepidosauria; order Sphenodontia; family Sphenodontidae; genus Sphenodon; species Sphenodon punctatus. The sequence continues at coordinate 8,528,821 of QEPC01008874.1, read as the reverse complement.
CTATTGTGAACTTCAGTCCTGACATTTTAGTAGGCCAAAAAGATTACTTCCTGTTGAATGACATGAATAAGCAACAGATGGTTCTGCGCATAGCCCAGGAGCTAACGTGTTGGGTGCATTGTCCAACACGTTCATGGAGATGCAGATGCTGGTATTGCTAAAGCTGCAGTTTCATCATCCGAAACACATACATCTGCTCTCATTGGAGAGGCTGTGGACCTGCTAATTCTTCTTTTGTATTACAGCTGCCAAAGTGATTTCAAGCTGTACTATTGCAGTGACATTTAACAAACAACATGTGTTTCTTCAATGTTTGATGTTTATAGCAGTCGACAGCAACTCAGTGATGATACATGCAACTATCTACTGTTTCTGCATGCTTTCACAGGCTCAGACACCACCTCACGAATTTCTGACATTGGAAAATCTACAGCTTTCCACAAATTACTCAACGTCAGGAAACTCTGGGGTTACCAGCCATATTCTGTTCCAGTAATAGGACACAATCTGAAATTGAGTGTACAGAGCAGAAGGCAATGTTGTTACTGCACAGTAGCAATGCAAATGATCACCTAGACAAATTTTGCTGTCAAATGATTTTGAACACATGACCAAGCATTCGTCACACCTGAACGTTTGTCTCCAACAACATCAGCCATGAAATATCGCAGCCTTCGCACATACTTCCAAATGCTAGAATGGAAGTCAATACAACACTCCATCAATGCTGAAGGTTGGGGTTGGTATCCGAAAGATCAGAAGTACTGGCCAAAAATGTCTGATATGGCTTCAGCTCCTGAATCCCTTCTGAAAATGATTAGGTGTAGCTGCATAACAAGGTGTTTAACATTGCGCTGTGGAAGCAAACAAAATGGATTGCTTTGTTCATCTGCTTGTGGTAACTGCCAGGTCAGTGGATGTGCCAAGTCTGACATTGGAGTATGAAGAAAGTGATTGTGATAAATAGGTTTTGCCTAGAAGAAGTTTTATTAATTTAGTTTTATTATTAATTAGTTCATTATGTATAATAAATGCAATACTGTGTGTATGTGTATAATATATATAAATTTTAAAAAATTACATTTCTAGGCTTGCAGTAGTTGGTTATTAGACCTTTAGAATTAATTATTGGCCAATGGGACATTACCAAAATGAAAAATAAGAGTTTAACGAGAAATTAGACTTAAATGAAAATTTGCATACAGCCACCATTTTGAAATGCAAATTTGAGGGTATTCCCATGCTTGGATTTTGTTTGAGTTTGGATATGCTAATCGGCTAACATTTCTGAGTAGATAACACTTTCAAATGCTTCTGTGCCAATTTTGCCCAGGATCAGTGTCTTTTTTCCATATCTTTCCTGTACTACTACACAAATGTGTATACAAAGCAATGACATTTTCTTAGATACGCTTTATACAATATGTAACTTTTTTTAAAAAAAAATGGTTTAAAGGAAAACTATTCTAGAACATGGATTAAGATTTTGAAAGAAAAGTACATTCTTATTTTTTTTTGGGGGGGGCTATGTGTGCGCATGCGGTTCATGCTCTTTTTAGCTTGGTATTTGTTTTATTATTATTTATTTTTACAATTTTATATGCCATCCCCTCCTGCCTCAGGCATCTCGGGGCAGCTCACAATATATTAAAACATTTCAAACATTAAAATAAACCATAATAATTTCAGGTAAAACAATGTAAAACCCCACCCACCCCATCTCCCTTGAAGACGAAACAGCCAGGTCTTACATTGCCTGTGGAAAGAGGGGAGGTCGGTAGCCAAGCGGATGTCCCAATGGAAAGGAGTTCCACAGCCGTGGCACAGCCATGGAGAACGCCCTCCTCCATAGTAGCCCCAAGCCTTTTAACATTTCGGCGGAACTGTAAGACCTGGCTGTTTGCCCAGGCCTTTGGGAGGGAGGGTGGGGAGGGGGGTGTTTAGTCCCCTACCCATTGGTGTTTGATTTTTGGTCTAGCCCTGTTAAGTTATATTTATATTTAATATTTTAAGCATTTTTTTGATTGTTTTGTATTTTACTGTATTTTATGGTTTTAATGTTGGAAGCCGCCCCGAGCTGCATTAGCAGGAGGGGCGGGGTAGAAATTTGCTAAATAAATAAATAGTAGACACCTGGGAACCCCGAGGAGGATGCTCCCAGCCAACCACAGCGTCCGCTCCAGGACCTGGAGGGTGAGGCGGTCCTGCAGAAAGGCGGGGCCCAAGCCATTTAGGACTTTAAAGGTCAGCACCAACACCTTGAATTGAGCCTGGAAACATACTGGCAGCCAGTGCAGAGAGCGAAGCACCGGTGTTATATGCTCACGTCCGCCCGTCCCCATTAAGAGACGGGCCGCTGCATTCTGCACCAGCTGCAATTTCTGAATGAATACCAAGGGTAGCCCCACATAGAGTGTGCATTGCAGTAATCCAGTCTCGAGGTAATAAAAGCATGGATGACCGTGGCCAGATCTGAGTCGGAGACATATGGCGTAAGTCGACGCACCAGATGTAACTGGCAAAATGCTCCTTTCGCCACAGCCGTCACCTGAGCTTCCAGGCGGAGCTGTGGGTCCAGGAGCACCCCCAGACTCTGGACCTGAGAAACCGGGGGGGGCGGACCCCACCACCCCGGCCTTCCCCACAACCATCACCCTCCATCTTGTCAGGATTTAGTCTGTCTTAGCTATACATCCTGAAAGGGGCTCTTAATAAGATAAATGTGAATGATTTTTTCCTCCTGATTTGAATGATTTTGCAGGACATCTGTATATTTAATAATTTCCTAAATCTTTGTACTTTTTAAATCTAGAAACTGATAGTGTTATGAAGTTCTCTCAAAATATTTATACTAGGTTTTGTCTCTTTTTTAAAAAATTGAGAATGGCTAATCTCTCACAAAGAAAACCCTTAACATTCACTGACCCCATTTTACCCAGACGCTGTCCGATCCACCTTTAAACAGAGCTTGTAACAGTTAACTGTTACGTGTGTGTGTGTGTGTGTGTGTGTGTGTTAATTATTTCTGTCCTTTCTGTGGAATATTTCTGAAGACTGCTTCATCTTCATTGAGTTGCCAGGATTTCCTCCTTCCTTAGTGAGGTACAGAAGTTTATGATTAAGTCACATTTTTCTAGTGATGTAAAATAGTTCAGCTTATCATTAATTCAACTTAAGCAGACTTTAAGGCAGGGATGAGGGACCTTCTTTGTCAAGGGGGCCACACTGGCAATTTTAAAATTGACTTGTGGGCCCAGAGAGAGGTGGAGAATGGCAGGTGGCTGACTCCTTCCCCTCTTCTTCTCTCCCTCCCCACACACTAATCGTGTGTTGGGTAGGAAGCACAAGTCTCCACCCAGCTGGGCAAAGTCTGGAGCTGAATCTTGCGCACACTGATAGGAAGCTATAGAGCCCTCCATGCACACCACTTCAGCATGCTGGATCAGCATTCCTCTGGCAGTGAAACACATCAAGAGCAGCAATGGGTGTGAGCCGCAGTGGGACAGATTTAAAAGGGCAGGAACTCCCCATTCCTGACTTAAGGAAATGGTCCTGTGCTGACCTCAGATTAAATGAACACGAGATTTCTCTGTCTTCTACAGTGCACCAACGAGAAAGTTCTTCTGGTATGCTTGAGAATGGAAATCCTGTTTCTTCCTTGATCAGCTGCTCAGTGGGGAAGCAAGATTCTACTGTTTCTCCCATTCTGAAACTTTGAGAGATCTGGAATTTAACATAAAAATTCAAGATTTCAGAATGCATTGCATTGATCTGATCTCTGCCTGAGAAGAGAGAGCAATTCAAGATAGCCAGATAATCATCATAGACAAATTCAAGTTATGTGGATTCCACTGTATAGGTCGTCACTTTTAATTTTCTATTTGTCAACTGGAATTAATTAATGGACACTGCTTAATTACTTGTTTGTTCAGGGTGTGATGGTAGAAGACCAGTAGTGCAAGTTATGGAATATTGTAGTTCTTCTATTGCTCCAGTTTTAGGAAGATCAAAACACACATAGTATTATGCAGCCATCTACTGGGCAAGTGCATAGCTGTTGAAAAGGGTTACTTAATTACTTGAAAGGTACATGAGGAAAGTTACAAAGACAAACCCAAAACTGTAGCAAAGAGAGTCATGAACGTATTGAACTTTGTCATAAAAAGTATTGTTGAGCTCCTTGTTAAGTATGTAGAATGGTTGCTAAAACATTTATACTGGGTGTGTGGAACCTCGAGCCCTGGAACCAAATACGGCCAATGGCTAGTTTTTGTTTGACCCCTTTCCAGCACATGGGTCTGACCCCTGGCTCCAGTTCCTATCCTCAAGCTCTTAAAAAACTGAGCTCAGGACAAGGGACCAGAGATGAGGACATGCTCATAAAGATAGGCAACAGATCCACTGCACATATCCATGCTTTGGACTCACTTATTCCTGAGTGCACCCTTTATGCACCCTTACCTCCAACTTCTATGTGGTCTTCAGAGCTTGTACTAACTTTTAAAGTGGCCCCCAGGAGGGAAAAGGTTCCCCGCCCTGGTTTTAATGTTGGCTTGTATAGTACCTGCTCTGCCTTAGTGTCCGCTAACTACATCACTGTCAGCATGTATCCTTTTTTATTTATATCCTACTTGTCAAAGTCGTGTCTGAATATTTTGTAAAGGAGTTCCATTTAATATTTTACCATTAACTTTTACAATGGTATGAAACGTTAAATCTCCATAAACCCCTCCTCTTTTTTTTTTCTCACCCCTGCCAAATTAGATAATTTACTTGAGAGAATCTCCAGAAAACGTATACAGGTGTTTATTGACTGGAAACAACTCCTACCTTCCATTCAGGTAAATATAAGCATTTGAGTTCTATGTCATTATCTTTGAAAACATAATGTGTGCTCCAACCTAGATAATGAGTATCGATCCAGTACATATTTCAACACACTTGCTGGACTGTTAAAGAGAATGAAACTTCTCTAACTTTGTGCTGACTTTCAGTAGCTCCGTTTTTTGTTTTAAATCAACTATGTTTTTTCCTGGGGTTTGCAGAAGTAAAAGACAAATTGAAATATTAACACTGTTGAATTCAGAATTGGTGGTATGAGTCACTGAGTCCATTTTAATCACATATCAAGATACTTGTGTTTTTAAATATGATTTGTACAAATGTTGATATTACCACAGTTTAAACACGACATCCAAAATATAAAAGCAAAGTTTTAGTGCCCTTTCTATGCAACTTTTTTTAACTAATGAAGTGCATAAAATTGTTGCTTTTCGCTTTCCTCACTGCTGAGAATACCATGTTAACAAATAAACTTCATAAACCTCTACAGTTATTGAAAGTTAATAAGCTGGAAGTTGTACAAAGGAAGGACTGGAAATTGCCTCCCTCGTTGTTCTTAAAATTTTATGACTAACGGGTGATTAGCTCATTCCTGATTACAAGACCAAATTTGTATTTCTCGCCTCAGCATTTGGCTTCCAACTTTCCCTTTACTTTGATAGCAACAAGGTTTTCTATGCTATTTTGGACTTTTCTCATGCTTCTTTCCTTACTCAATTCGTATAAAGCGTTGGTAGCTTCCTCTGCCTGTTTGCTACATTCCAATAATAGAAATAGTATTCTTCTTAGTAAAATGTAATTCCTGTCACACAAGACTCTTATTCTGAAATGACTACCCCACAGATTTATATAAAATAATGAAGGCTGCACTTATGAAACATTTTTCTTCAGAATAGTCCCGATTTACATTAACAGGACAACTTTCAATCAGGGATTTCAGAATTGCTGTTTTAAAAAGTGTAAATTACAGCAGATTTTATTATGTCCGTGCCAGTTACTAGTTAGACATATGAAGAGTTTAATGGTGAACAAGGCCTAAAATCTTACTTTAGTATGGGGTGTGTGTGTGTGTGTGTGTGTGTGTGTGTGTGTGTGTGTATATATGTATGTATATTATATAATATACCCTGACAAATATATATAGACTCTCATCCAGTCCCACTAAAGGTATTTGGTGCCCTCTACAGTCCAAGTCCTTTAATTTTCCCATGCCCTGGGGTATACATATAGCCCCGCCTCTGCCTTCCCCTTCAATTCATTTCTTTCCCACTATCGCAGGGCTCGTTAACAGCATGGGTGCTCGTAGATGGAAACCTTTGCAAAAAGCTGTCGGCGCTGCACCAAACTGGCAACTATGCCTGGTGCTTATTCTTCTAGGTGCTGAGCCCAACAAGGCAGCATATTCAATTTGTCAGGGGGTTCAGACCCCACACTAGGAAAGACAGAGCCTGCTGGTTGGCAGAACACCTTACTGTTCAGGTCATGTCCGCTCAGGAACTGTCCCGGGACAATCCGAACTGGATACTCACCAAGCACAGCCCCAACAATCTCCTGCTCTGACTCATGCCTCGACAGGGGAGGTGCCATCAGACCCGGATCTCCAGGGCACTTCAATGCCAAGGGGGTTGAAGCCAACCTCTACGCCACAGGGCCCGAGCACATCCTAGACCTCTGTGAGCCAGGAATGTCTCTTCCTGTGCCGAAGCAGGTTGCCGGTGCAAACTCTTCCATGCCAGGAGCGCTTTCCGGAGCTGGACAATCGTGGGGGAAATGATGTAAGAGTTTTCCTGTGCTGCACTGCCAGTCCAAGAGGATGTAATTGGCTGAGATGACCCTGAGGGCTTTCCAGACTTGAAGCAGCCACTCCTCAACTCAACACACAGAAGGCACTTACTCTGCTGGAGTACCTCCTGTCGCTGCTGATAGAGAACTTTATGGCCTGGGTGCTCAACGCGCACCTGCTGGCACCAAACCCATTGGCACAGAAGCAGCAGCCACTGCTGCTGTACCCGTTGGTGCCGTTTTTGGTGCCGGCAAGACTTGCTCTGAGCACCAAGCCTGCTGAGGCCAGTGGTTCAGAGGTCCACGCAGCAGTATGCAGCGCTGCATTTGGGCTACCCTCTCCTGGACCTAGAACAGGACCTGTGGATTCCCCACTCAATGCCGAATGCTATCCGTGCCGTGCTTATCTGGTGCACTGGAGGCTCCCTTGAAGCAGGATTGGCTGACGCTGGGGGATCCCTTCCAGGAAGGGGCTTCCTCAGTACAGCAGCTGGGGCATTCACCGCTCTTGCCTCCAGCAAACATCCGCTCTTTCGAGGACCTCCTGGTGCAGATAGCAGCCATGGAGGAGGTGCCCTTGGATAACCCTGATACCAAGGAGCCGTACCATCTGTTTGACATGTGTGGCAGAGGGAACACATAACTATTCCCGTGGCTGAGGGGATCCTAGTATCAGTTGATAAAGTCATCTGGACTCAGCCTGCCATGGTGCCCCTAGCTGATTCAAAGACCCTATGAACGTACCTGGTTCCTAGGATGGGGCCTGGGGTTTTGGTGTCCCATCCAGCCCCAAACTCACTGTTTGTCACGGCTGTGGTATAGAGGGTGAGAGGAGGTGTACGCCCCCATCGCAACCCCGTGATAGAGAGGGGAAGAAGATCAATGTGCTGGGGCATAGGGCATACTCTGCAACATTCCCTTGACATGCAGGTGGGAAATTACCTGACCCTCATGGCTAGATTTAGTTATACCCTCTGGGACATGGTGAAATAGCTGTTACCAACACTGCTGTAAGGGGATATTAAAGAACAGCTAGAAGCTGCTGCTGGGGTTGGCACTGAACTTTCTAGGCACATAACAAGGGTGTCACATGGTGTGGCTGCCTCGTTGGGGGCCCGAGAAATGACAGCAGATATCACCATCAGGCTCCACACCTGGCTGCATCCTTTGGGGTTCTCTCCTGAGGCCCAGTACATGGTGGAGAACTTGCCTTTCAATAAGCAGGCATCATTTTCCAGGTTGGGACCTTTAAACGTGGTCCTGCAGGCTGTAATGGGAGGACTCCTTTGAATCGATGGCCTTCATACTTGATCTTGTTTAAAACAGCTTTTCTTTCTTTTTTCCCACCCTCCTTATCTTTTGGGTGGTAATTGCAATAGCCAGGAGAGTAAGTGAGTTGCAGGCATTGTCCTGCAGACCACTGTATGTATTGTTCCATGAAAAACAGGTGGTCCTGTGGCCTCATCCAGCCTTTCTACCCAAGGTCATCTCAAAATTTCACCTGGGACAGGTGATTTCCCTGCCTGCCTTTTTTCCTCCAACACACTCATCAAAGGGAGAGGAGGCACTCCACAAGTTGGATGTAACAAGGACTCTACTTTATTACATTTTATAGGACAAAGCATTTCCAGAAGATGGATGCCTTGTTCACCTCATTTGGACCAGACTGTAGGGGGGCTGGAGTGTTGAAGCAGTCCATCTCCCAGTGGATCCTGGCATGTATAATGAAAAACTATGAAGTAGCAGGTCTTCCAGTTCCTAAGGGGGGTCAGGAACCCTTTCTACCCAGTCCATGACCACCTCAGTTACAGTCCTCGGGCGTGTCCTGCTGGGGAACAATTGTTAGACAACCATATGGAGTTCTCCATCAACTTTTGTTAAGCATTATGCTCTTGATTTGACTGATGAAAAGGAGACTAGTTTGGCCAATCATACTGTTTTCCTTGTTTGCCTAATAAATGGACCTATGTTGACTTTGAACTGCAACCCACCAGGGTTTTCCTTTGTCTACCTATATAGTAGGACTGGGTGAGAGGATGATAACAGAAGAATGGCAAGTTTCTTGCCTATAAGAGAGTTGTCCGAGTCGTATTCTCTCGCCAAGTCCCAACTTCCTCCCTGCTTGCAGTACCTATTTGATTGAAGTAAAGGGGAACGCTGAGGGGCTATATACTCCCCAACGGGAGGGAATGACATCGGGGCATAAGAAAATTAAAGGAAAAGTGCTTGCTAGGATCTGAGTTGGGTGCTAGATGGCACCAAATACCTATAGTGGGTCTTGGTGAGAGGATACAACTTGAAGAAGACTCGTTTACAGGTAAGAAACTTACTGTTAACTGAAGTATGCTTTTTTTACATTATCAAACCAGATAAACATCTTTGGGGAGTTTTGTGTAAATTAATAAAGTCTGTGCTCCTCTGACTATCCAGCTCCAGTACTACAAATGTAACACTAGCATGAGTTCCAGTCCCTATGCCTGCACTGTCAATGTTTCTCCCCCAAAAAACTTAATCAACAGAAATTGTAACGTGTGCAGACAAATGTCAGGAATTGGTCTGCTGAGCAGTTTGGGTCGGAATAATCTGGTTGCATTAGCTAATGTGTTATGTGTGGGTCTAACAAAGCAACCCAAAATCAGGACAAAATGTAAACCGAATGCTGAAGATTGGACTATAGCATTATAGTAAAGTATTCCTCCAAAGGAAATAAGGAGTTCTTACTACAGTTGGAGAGAAAACGGAGTTGTCTTTAATCTAGGAGGGAGCTAATCAAATAGTTTTGCTGAAGAAACTGAAAATGCTGTCAAAATTGATTTCATATGTATCTGTGTTTCAGGGATGCTTCATTTGGTGCCTGCAGTTTTAACCTTACACTGCTTGACTGTTTTCATGCAATAAATAAGGTTAGTAAAGTGATTGCTAGCATTGCACTTTTATCATTTCATGTGATCCAGCAAACTAGATACTTATTTGTTGATTTACTTAAGGAAAATGAGAGGTTTGTTTTTGGGCCAAGACAGAGTTTATTGGTTCAAAACCAAAACTCTTTGTTTGATATAGTTTAGCCTTTATACACATGAAAGCATTTTCATGGAAGTTTTAAATGTTGGTTCAGTTAATGAAGTGCAAGCCAAAAAATGAAGTTCATATGGTAACGAAGAATGTTACTTTGTATTAAGTGGAAAAGAAGGCTATATTGTGGAAACATCAATATTTAAAAATTTTATCTTCCTATAAAGTTTCTTCCTATTAAAAGTTGTGTTATGGATTTTAGGCTTTGCAGTATGGCTTCCTTGATTTCAGTACATTTGATGTAGATGAATATGAGCATTACGAGGTAAGTGCTCAGAATTATCTTCTGATTTATTTCATATTCTACTAAGTTGGACATTATATAATAATGGCATGCACCTTTGTCTGTACCAGTTCTCATTTGTCTCCAAAATAATATAGATATATATTATTCAGTGCAACCTAGTTATAACATGGTATTTGGGAGTCTTGTCTCATAGCAAGTTATAACTGAAATCACATTATAATGAGACTTCTTAAGTGTTTGCAAGTGCAGAACCCTTTGATAGAAACAAGGGAAGGATTAGCAGTTTGTGATGAGTCGTGTCCCCCCCCCCCCCATCCCCCCCAAGGAAAGATTTCCCACCTATGGCAAAAACTCACCAGGCTTGCATTATCTAAGGGTTAATAACCCATTGGATCCCTGAATGGCAGAGAGAAACTTGTTTTGAAACAGACACCCCTCCCTACTTGCAGAGTGGTTGTGATGGGTCGTTCTCCCTTAAACACTGTCAACCTGATGAGCCTTTTACACGAACACAGTTACCCTGGTATTAGCTGAATAATACCATCCCAGGGTTGTCATTTTGGAATAACTGTCTACATGATCAGTAATTTTCAGAGATTAGCACTATCCTGGGATTGCAGTGTAGACATGCTGGTATAAGTGTTACAAGGAGGACTGCATCAATTCCATGGTGCAGTGCAGTTGAATTTCAGTGCCTTGGGGAACTCCAAGAGGAGAATGCCTCTGTTAGAGCATCAGTCTTGTCATTAATTGTCTGCCCTGTTTGTCTCAGATCTCTAAACAAATACAGAATCTGTATTTGTTTAGAGATTTGAGACAAACAGGGCAGTTCCAAGGGGAACTGGATTCTGCCAAACAGACAGAACAGTTGAATTGCAGCACCTTCTTCCACTCTGATTTCTGGAAATACAAATGATTGGTGGGGATGCCAGTGCCCTTGGAGATAGTGGATATGTCATCTGCCCCCTCCATTTCCAGATGCCCTCCTTCCCCACCCCTGGCCAATCTGAGAGTTTGGTGAGAGACCCTAAAGAGAGGGGCCATATTCCCTGGTCCTAGGTGCCTCTCCTGGCTGCTGTGTGGGCAGCTATGAGCCCCCTCCTCTCATAGTCCTTGCTGTGCCTATGTCACTTGCTAGCATGGGTCCCTAGAGTGGATGGGTATGATGGATTTCCTCTGCTGCAGGGCTAGACTGGATTAGGAGGCAGCATGGGTAGTGTTTTGTCAGTCTTCTCTGCTGTAAATCAATACCTGTGACGTTTTGCCACCAGGGACTGCAGAATACACCAGGGACTGCACCAGGGACTGCAGGGTCCCACCAGGGACTGCAGACCTTGGGTAGAGGGGAGGTGTAAACTACCTGCAGTTCTCTATGGTGGGGGCTTCCATCTGGGATAACCATGTACATGAGTACTATTCCTGTATTATTTTATACTAGAAAAAAATCTCAAAAATCAGGTTGGTCAATTCAGGGATAAAACCAGGAAGCAGGAATTGTTTCTATCAGGATGTCTGTCCACATGAGCAATTAATCCCTGAGCAATTAGTGGGGTTTATTCAGGGATATTAATGCACGTGTAGAAGTACCCTCTTTCCTGTGGGCAGGAAATCTTATCACTAACTGCTAATCTGTTCGTCTGCAGTCAAAGGGCAATGGATGGATACATTTATGACTGAAGGATTGCATCTTCTATTAGCAAGTTGAGAGCCATGCCACATACCACGCTTAATTCTCACTATAATGACACACCTTTTAATAAGTTTGGGGGTGAGAGCCAAATAAAGCAAGCTAAATAATACAAATATATATATACATGTGTTTGACTGTAAATTTAGGCCCATTAGACAGACCACTGAGAGGCGAAGGAGTAGAAAAATACTTTGTTTGGTTTTGTCATGAAAGATGAATGGAAGAACTTCTGTTCTAGTGACACTTAGGCATTTGTATCCTTTTTGGAATGTTGTGTAGCATCCTGGGAAAATTCAAGTAAAATAGTAACTAAAACAGCAGCTGCTCATGAGTACTTCAGAGCTGCTGATATAATGTGCAATTCTGACTAGATTGAAATCGGTAGGAATGTAACCAGTGATTTCAGTGGAGTCAGTGAATTTAATCTCTGAACACAGAAAACTCATTGAGTGTAACTGGAAAGTTTAAAATACTACAACACTTTGAGAAAAGAATCCACGGAAGGACAAAACAATCTGGCTTCTGTAAAGAGCGGTTGGAAGTTGAGAGATCCATGATATAAAGGAACATAACTTGTAAAAATGTATGCAGATTCCAGAGAAGGCCCTCTCGGTGGTAGTGATAGAAGGAAATGACTACAGAAATGGTTGAGAGCACCTGGCATAGAATCCCTGATGAAACAGAATATACTTACAGTATGAAAGCCTTATTTTCACATTGCTCTCGTTTCTTGCAAGAAATAGGAATGCAAGTCTTGGTGGGCTTTTAGGAATAACAATTTAAGCAATGTATTCTCTTTTGACAGAGAGCAGAAAATGGAGATTTTAATTGGATAATACCAAAAAAGTTCCTTGCATTCAGTGGACCTCATTCAAGGAGTAGAGTTGAAAATGGTATGCTGGAAATGGAACAAATGCTTAGTTAGTTGATTATAAATAGTGATTCCTAACTATTTTTAAAAGTTCTTCTTCCTTTTTATTTGTTGTCTCTTCTGTGGTGTCATGATGGCTCCCTTCTTTCTTCCTTCAGGTTATCCCCACCATGCTCCTGAAGCCTACTTCCCATACTTCAGAAGGCACAATATTACCACTATAATCCGCCTGAACAAAAGAATGTATGATGCCAAGCGATTTAGAGAAGCTGGTTTTGAACATTATGAACTCTTCTTTGCTGATGGAAGCACACCTAGTGATACCGTAGTCCAAACGTTCATAAATATTTGTGAAAATGTTGAAGGTGCTATAGCTGTCCATTGCAAAGGTATAGTATGTACAGTTCCTATAGCTTCTATTAAAATTGTCTGACACGCTACATTATAAACCTTTAGCTTGTAACTGTGCTGGCTATGACTAGTGTGTTAACAGGAGACCCCACTCCCACTCGTTAATATTAGGGGGTTCTCCCCAAAAGAATAGTAAAAGGGAAAAGAGGGAGACAAAATGCTTAATAAAAAGGAATATTTATATAACCGGAATGGGAGGTATCAAAAAAATCCCACAATTGACTAACACAGTTTCCAGTCTGACTGGTGGTTTTCAGAGGGAAAAACAAGCGGCGGCTGGGAAAATGAAAGCAATATGAGAGGGGGGGGGGACTAGAAGCGAAAGGAGGTTGAAGAAGGGGAAGCAGGACCATTGGCTACCTCTTTGCCTGTTGCAGAGGGGACAGACAACCCCGCGGATCCAGCGAAGTTCGGGGATGCAGGGAAGGGACAGACTAAAGTCAGACCTGCACATGTTTGCTTCCAAAGTTTTCTCAGTTTCAGAGGGGGAGCCAGGAGTGGTTATAAGTTTTGGGACAAAAGATTTGGGATCAACTTTACAATAGGTGAGATGGGAAGATGTGAGAGATTTCCTGGGTGGGTTTAGGTCTGAGAAAAGGAACATGCCCACAGGGGCGGAGGGGCCAAAAATGCCAATAGGTGCAATGGGAAAGAGGTGCCAGCGTGTCTGTTTACCCTTTGCCTCTTCCCTTTTGTGTAACTAAACTGGGGCTGTGGAGACACAGGACACATCAGGGCGTAAATGGGGAGATTTCTAATCAGTCTGGGGAAGATAATCATGAGGAGAGTCTGGTGCTGGTGGGCAATTCCCACTGATCACGTGTGGGGGTGCAAACTTGTGTGGGGAGAACATTGGGTGCTTCTAATTGTCCATGCCTTTGGAGTCATTGCTGATCTAGATTCCATTCACCAGTGATTTCTTTAAACAGGAAGGAGGCCTTATTTTAACTGCACCAATATTTGCCCAGAGACAGTGAAGACACTCCCCCAATTTCTGTTCCAGTGTCCGCAATACACTCCCCTCCGGGAACATTGGATTAGCACCTTTTTTTCTATAGAAATGGAGTCCCCTGAGGAGCACTATGTAGTCTTACTTGCTATGACAGACTCGCAACAGCTTAAATCGGTAGCAGTGTTCCTTATGCTGGTAGATCGAGTGAGCAGGGTTCTCTAGATAAGGCTGTTGGCTGGTTTCGGGGTTTTGAATTGAATTTGCTCTTTCGCTAGGTGCCCTATACCCTTTTTTGGCATTGGCAACCACCCTGATCCCAAATGTTATGTTTTGCCATTTGGGCAATAACCACAGTTTTTGTCTCTTTCTTTTCTGTGTGTTGTTTTAAACTTTGTGTTTTATTTACTTTCTGTTCCTTTATCCTCTGTAAATAGCAAATTTGATGATTACTAAATAAATGATGAGAACTGCATCAATATGTACTCAGAGCCTCCTCCATCACCTTTTCCAAGGGCAGGCTGGTTTTTGCATAAAAGAACCTTTCCCTTAGACTACCTTGTTTGCTCAACTATAACTTCACTCAGGCTTTTCCGATGTCCGATGACTCATGTCCTTTCCGACCATCCGGGGGGGGGGGGGCTGTCCTTTTTGGAGTGCATTCTGCACCTCTTGCAACAGGTGGGCTGATTTATTTAATTTTTTTGTCTTTTTTTAGAAAATGTCAGCAAAACTAGTACAGCTAGCTACTCAAAAGAATGAAGTCAGGGAAAGAGAGAGAGTTTTGGCCCATATTAAAAGGTTTGTTGTGCCAGCCTTTGTTCTCTCCCATTCCTCTCCCTCCACCATTTCTTTGATGAGCTCTGACTCCTTCATGCATTTGAGCCAGATGCGAGCGAACTTAAAACAAGGTGGGAAGATGTGAACCTTCAGGAGGAAAGGGCAGGGGCAGCAGCCCCCAAGCATATGTCCTGCTATTCACGGCTGACTCCTCCAATTGACACTCTAGCTCAGTACCTGGCATCAAGGTACTCAGTGAGAGAGAAGTGGTTGATGTCAGAAGCAAGATTTAACGCGCTTCCAACGCAGCTTTGGGTTGGTAGACTAGCAGGGGTTCCATTTAGCCAGAGACTTTGTCCTTTCGATCAGCTTGAGGTCGAGACGGTTGACCATGTTTTGTTTAGGTGTCATCTTTATGATCACCTGCAGGTTGAGTTCTTGGGGTCTTTGCCATCTTGGCAGTGCAGATGGTCCGATGATAGACTAACAGATTTTTTCCTTGGGGACCATAATCCGGACATTACATGCCAGGTAGTGAAATTCCTGACAGTAGTCTTTCTTAGGAGATACCAGTTTATAAATTTCCAATCGGCACCCCAGTAGGTTGGGCGGGGGTAGCCTATAGGCCCTGATAATCTTTGTGGTCCTAAGCAATGCCTATATTCTGTGTATTTACATTCGTTGTGTCTGATTTTGTGTATGTTATGTGGTACCTAGCAATGGCCAAAGGCCACGCTTAAAAAAATAATAAAAAATATATTGATTGATTGAGCCAGATGCTTGAAGTTTGACCTGAAGATAGTCCAGATGGGTTAAAGGGAGATGATCCTTTCTGCTCCTTGCTGAGAAAACCAAGCAGATTTGGCTACGCAGCAAGCCTCAGAAAGTTGCCAGTTGCATATGTTCGGTAGAGCTTTTTAGAGCGTTGCTTCTATGGCCGCAATCCCAAGCGGGATCCGCACAGGTTCCGCACGGCACAGTGTAATCTCTATGGAGATGCACATGTTTTGCGTGCCTCCATGGGATTAGCCCCACTGAACATTTCACTTTGTTAGCATGAGCTCCTCCATAACAATCTCAGTCAGCCCCGCTCAGCCTTCTACATAGTAGGCATTAGTTTGCAACAGCACCCCCATCCTTTTGTCTTGAAGGCATCTTAGGCTGAAAACAAGAAGAAATAGGTCTCTTTCCTGGGACTTGAGTAAGTGTGGTGGTGGAATGGGCTGTTGATTATGGACTTTTCTCAATTTGAATATCCGTAGTTAAGCAGTTGATTTATGTTCATGTTGAATTTTACTTCAATTTGCACTGTGCATTTTAAGCTTTTTTTTTTTATGGCCTAGGTTTCTGAAGTCACACAAATGAAATGCTTGTATATAAAAAGCAGCTAGCTTTTGAATTAAGCTCCTTTTTTAAAATGCATGTTCTTTTGAGTTAGCAAAAATATCTACGTCTGAAATATACAACACTCTCCCTCACTTTTAACCTTTCCTGGCTGTAGGATTCACTAGTAATAGATTTATTGAGATGGGCCAACTAAATAAAATAATCGGTCATAAAAACAACACAAGTGATTTTGTTTTAGTTCAGTTTCTTTGTAGCTTGACCTGCAAACCCAGTGCAGAAGTCTGTGTAAGAAAACTTTTCTTGTGTTTTAAACAGCTGGTCTTGGCCGAACTGGGACGCTTATAGCTTGTTATATGATGAAGCATTACAGGATGACTGCTGCTGAAACTATTGCCTGGATTAGAATAAGCAGACCTGGCTCCGTGATAGGACCACAGCAGAACTTCCTGGCTGAGTGAGTAAGCTTTTTCTGTACCAGAATACAGTGGTAATGGGAAGAGTAGATGTGGTTTGTTTTTATTGTTTTTTTTAAATAGAAGTAGCTTCTATTTAAAAGCAAGAAACAACCTACTAGCTTCTTGAAAATATTAACATGGTAATCTTTTTGTGTGTGTCTCCAATAGGAAACAATCAGACCTTTGGCTGGAAGGAGATATTTTCCGTTCAAAGTCAAGGAGAAACCAAAAACTTGCTGTTACAAAAATCCTCACAGGAGTAGATGACATTTCAATTAACGATGCAAAAAACCGGAGAGCCAACAGAAAAGACACAGAACTGGTAATCGTCCGAATGTTGTGCTGTTGTAAATGTTTGAACTGTTAGGGGCATGGACAAAAACTATGGGTTTTAATAAAGCTGAAGTGGTCAGATGCTTCTTGTATGCTGTTCTATGTTCCTTTTCAAAATAAGCTTTAGGAGTGAAAAGTATGGAAAGCAAATGTGAAAGATGGAAGTGTGCTCTGCAGGTAAGGTAGGCACATCATTGTTCTACACTTAACCATTTGAACAGGTGAATAAATTGGGGTTTTGAATTTCACAAGCAGCAGTGTCTGGGTTTCATTTCATGTGTATCTTCTGCTGCTAAAATGCCTTTGTATAACAACTTTGATTTTAAACATGAGCTCATGTGAGAAATAGGTGGAAGTATTTAAAAGCCAAACAGAGGTGGAAGGGATGTGTTTTCCCAAGAGGAAAAGAAACCAAGACAAAACACCATCAAAGCAGAGGTGTAGAAGCACTGAAAAATGTACAAAGCCTGGTAGTATCCTAGATGAGTAATCTCATTAGCATTTGCTTTGTAGCTTGCACATTTAATACAGTATAAGGAATGAGGCATATGGAAGGGTATTTATATGAAGTAATTTTGTTTTAATTTGCACATGCACATACTATTTGTGTATGTATATGCTTTATAGATGAGGGGTGAAATCTTAATTCTGTTGAAGTCAGTGGTCCTATACTATTGACTGACTTCTATACAGTCAGAATTTCATGCCAAGATTTTAAGATACTAATGTAGCTAAGGATTTTATTCTTAAATTTATCAATTTTTTTTTTTTTATAGTACAGTGATGAAGATGAAACCAACTCTGTAACACAAGGAGATAAACTTCGTGCTCTGAAAAGTAAAAGGCAGGCAAGAGTAACCATGGTACCACTAACGTAAGTAATTTTGGAGAATTTTTTATAAATGAAGAATCACCTCCTCCATACCCTTAATTCTACTTCTGAAGATTCTTTAAACAGTGCGAAAACAAATTTGTCAATGAATGTGGATTGCCTTACTACAAAGAACTGTGTTGCTTATCCTATGGCCACAATACCTTAACTTTTCTTACTGTCTTGATTGGTGACAAAGGGTGAGAACAAATGTGACGTGGGCCCACCGTGGTCCAAGACTGCCCTGCGGCGGGTAGGCGGTTAGCCTGGGCTGCATCCTTGGAAGATGTTGGAGGATGCAGCCTGGGCTAGCATGTTCATCCAGCCCTGCCATTCTCGCCTTGGGGTAGGGGCTGCCAGGGCTGGTTGCCATGACTGTCTAGCATGGTGGGGAGGGGGGCCAGCCACCTGGGGCATATGGGCGGTGGGATGGTTTTCCGGCTGCAGGCACGTTAGCTCCATGCCCCTCCCCAACCTGGGGAGAGGGGGCCATTGTTTCCCAGGCTGAGTCGGGGAGCTGCCATGCTGCCCACACATCTGGTTTTTACCCAAAGAAAAAGACAGGTTTGTCATCTGCCACTTCGATGCCATAGCTGGTTAGACCACAAGCACTTAAACAAGATACTACACAGTATATAAAAGATAAAAATCTTGATTCTATTACAGCTAATGTTTGACTTACCTGACTGTGCTGATAACATGGCTTTTAAAAAAAAAAAAAAATCTACATAAAAAAGACTCATTAATTGTGGGTGTCTTTAGACATAACGTCAGCGTGTGTCTGAATCGGTGTTTTGACCTTGATATGAACACGTTTGGCCCTGTGTTCACCATGTGGTGCTGCTTAGACGCACAGCCCATCTTGGGACAAATCAGTGTTTTGCTCGTACTCTGATCTCAGCACGCAAGCGTTGTCCCCTCGCTCCCCTTATTGTACCTGCTAACACGCCCCACAATATCATTACATGCAACATTGGCCATGTGTTCATCCGGAATGCGCAGATTGTCCTTATGATGCAATGGTGTTTTCAACGTGTGGCTAAATTGGTGTTGGGATTGTTTTGGTGCTTACACACAATGGACAAACACGTGCTTAGGGGTTTTGACACCCGATCTTTGTTATGTCTAAAGACGCCCATAAAAAGACTATATCAGTGGTTCCCAGTGTTAAGTAGGGTACACTCATGTGCCTCAGCAGGATGTCAGGTGTGCCTTAAAAATTTAGATAAATAATTGTTCAGCGCACTGTTGACACTCCACAAACACCATAGCTGTTGAGGGATTATTAATATTAAATAACATTTCTTTAATTTCATAAGGTGTAATGGAGAATTTATTAGTCCAATTAATACCACTTCAGTTTGTCTTTTTTTACATCCTCTTTCTGGAGGAAGATTCTTGGTATGGAAGCTGCTGGTTTTATGCCATTGGCAGAGCTGTTGTTTACAGGGAGCTGTCAAAACAAAGTTTAGCAAAATTCTGCTACTACAAGATCACCCATTCTTAAGCTGCACAATTACCAAGCATTGAAGCCTTAAACCACCAAGAGCAAAGTCTGCCTTATCACCTTT
>QEPC01008874.1:8468975-8504457 GCA_003113815.1 Sphenodon punctatus | reverse complement strand
GTTTATAATTTATTAAAAAGAATACAAAAGCAATTATTTTCCAATTCAGTACATTGTTTTTGAAACTCGTATTCTCCAAAACATAATGAAACTCGCAGTTTGGACTATGCTGTTTGTCATTTTCCCCATCAGTTTGTTCTTTTCCTTCAGTATAAATTATCAACGATAACAAAAATTTAGTTTCCAAAATGGAAGTATTAGGACTTTGGGGGACTGAGGGGCGGGGGGAGCGAAACTACGATCTTATGCTAGCCACGTTACTATTTTTTTTTTTTTTAAATTTAAAGGCAGATGGTAGGGATTTGGTTTATGTGTAATGTTCATTAGTGTTGATCTGAATTAGGTGTCTTAACCTGCTACTCTTTCAGTGCATTCTTTGTATGCACTGTCATTAAAAGTAAACTCTTCACCTGGAGTAAAAGAACCATTGAACTTCCTTGTTGTTGCTTTCAAAATGGATATTCTTGTATGTCTACACTGCTTGTATGTCTTGTATAAATTCTGTGTTTAGTGTTGACGATTATAGTTTTGATTTAATGTTGTGATGTTATAATATGCAACAGTGAAGCAGGAGTGATTTTAATCCAGTGGTGTTCTCCGCGAGTTCATGATATAATCGGCCTGTATTGTTAGCAAGGTTGAAAAGGTGGCAACAAATGTTTGTAGTCTTCCAGAATGGACTTCTCTGTAAGGTAATGTGTAAGGCTTTTTTCTTGGAGTACAGAGATCCTTTGTGGAATATACTGGCAGAGAACATTTTATGTTGATTCTAAGTAACGTAATAAGGATAACATTTTCTCAATGAAATGGTTGCATAGAGGAAGAAAATGCTTGGCCCAGTTTAGATGGTGTTTTGCTTTTTAAAACTTGTAACTGGCTAAAATGCACCAGTAGCTTTAAGATTTTGTTGTCCCATTTGAATTTTATTCATTTTTTCCTCCCTACCCTCATCCCTTTCTAGATGGCTCCTAGTTATGCTGGTCTCTACACTGTGTAGCATTGTCCTCGGGTGGATTGTTGGTGGCTCCCTCCTTCCCAACCTGCAATTCTATCTAGATGGTTTTACAACATAGGTCCATCAGGACCCCCTGAGAGAGAGCCACTGTGTAAGTGTCCCATTCCATTTCTGTACAACAGCTCACTCTTGGCACTGTTTCATAAGTGCATGATTTTATATCAAGCTTTTTCTGGCTTTGTTGCAAGGGTTAATTTTGTTTGCTGTAGCTTTTTTCCCTAAAAGACAAAGTCCTTTTGAGTGACAAAATCAAGAAATAAAAATAAATATTGTGCGGCTTGCTTACTTGCAGTATCTATTTGAAAGTTTCATAGCAGTTGTAAACAAGTCATTTCCTAGTTCTGATGCTTTCTTTTCTGGATGCTAGTCCAAATAGTTTCTGAACTTAAAAAAACTGCTTGATTAATATTTGATCATGTCCTTTTCCTTATGTGCGCATGTAGAGAGGGTTAGTTTTAATTTTTGATTATATAACTTGGTTGTGAAATTGCTTGAAGATTCCTAATGGCTTAGCTTACCCATGTTAACTGTGCAGGATCTAGAATCTCTGGCAGTGGATTTTCATTTGCTTATGTTTTTATTCTGTCTTGATGTAATTCAGGTCGGCCTCTTATGGTATCTGCCATTAGTGCAGAATGCAATGTCTTGAGTCGTCATGCAAAATGACAACAAATTTACCAATCCAGGAATATAACCTACTCTCATCTCTCCTGTGAAATGGAAGAGGAAAATGTTTTACAGAATACAATATTCCCTCTTCCCTGTAACTTATATTGCAACTAACAGTTTGGTTAGGGAAACAATAGAGCTATGCCTTCTAGTGGTTCTTTGGATTACATCTGGCTCTCTCTCTCCAATCTTTTTTTTCTTTTTCTTTCTACCTCTGCCAGAATTGTCACATTGTTGAATAACTTTTGCCAAAGTGGTCTGATTTTTCATTTAGAAATTATGTTTCTGTGATTTTCACTTGTCCAACAGATATCCTCCTCCTCTCCCACTCCCCAAACCCGCTGCACTGTTTCTTTCACAAAAGAGCTTGGTCACAAGGGCAATTTCTTGCACAGAGAACTCTGAATAACTATTAAAAGGCACCAAATCCTCATTGCATACCAGAGGCAATATATCTGAAAGCCTTTGAAACTGTGATGCTTGGCCTTGCTAGCAACCTCTTGGGTACTCTTACCCTGATTCTCAGCTCTAAAAATCAGCAAAGTCTCTTCCAAAGATAAAAATGAAAAATAACTACAGTAATAAGACAAGAATTATGAGAACTTCTGAATCCTCAGAGCATCTGTGGCATCTACCATTTTCAAATCGGATGGTATGGTCCTACAAACCTCTCAGTCTGTGTGCATCTGTGAGAGAGGCATTTTAGGTACTTGGATTTAAGCAAGGAAGAAAATTCAGACCAGTGCAGAAGATACCATTCTTTGGTAACATCCAGGAAATCCTAACTAAGATCTTGGGTAGCCAACAAAGATGTTCTAGGGTAAATTATTTTATTTTTTTAAAGTTCATCTTGTGAGCTATGTTTAATTTCAGTAAGTGACTTGACTTTCAGAAATGTCAAACGGACATTGGTGGAGGTTCCTGGGTGTCGTCATTTCTGTAGAAATAGTCCTGTTATCGGGGCATCATAAGTTTATGGAAGTTCAAAAGTATCGATTTCTATAACTTGGTAAACTCCACAGCTGCCACCTCTTTTTCTTCAAAATTCCACACTCTTGCCTGAAGTTGTCCTGCCAGAAAAATTGAAATCTTTTATTGTGATTAAGTTGGCCAACATGTAAGCAAATGAGTTACTAAAATATCTCTGCCTTTTTTGATACAGGGTTACCATCATAGGGTGCCTTTTGTAAAAGGAAGGGATATGCAAGCCTTTTAATACAAGGCAAGCCTACCTTTGGTTTCTGCTGGTGTTTGAGTACTTAATATGTTTGAGGAGATGCTCCAGCCTGCGGAAGTTCCATGCTAGTCAGTCTTTCTGAATAAAACTCTGGATGGTGTTTTTGTTTTAAGGTTGGTTTCTTTCCCTCCNCAATCCCAAACCAGCAGGCTCTCTCTTTTCTTCCGTGCCATTTCGGGGGAAGGGATCTCCCACCCCATGGCATTTCCTCCCCCTTCTCCAAATCCCCCCCCCCCTTTCCCCAAGGGTGCCAAATAACACTCCTGAAAGTCTCGGAGAAGAAAGAAATGTCAGTCCCGTCTTTGGCCCCAAGGAGGGGAACTCACTTAACCAAGAAATTAATCTTCCACTAGCATTTCGTTGGAGTGCCCCTATATTCCCATTGGAAGCTTGAAATTTAAAATCTGGTTTCTTACCTTTACAGATCTTTTCTTCGATGCTTGGTACACCATGTCATCTTAGAATTCTCTTGCCTTCAAAAATATTGGCTTACTAGCTATAAAAATACAATTACATGGACTAATTTCCTGTTGTGGTTTTTTTTTTTTTTTAAAGAATAAATTTGGAGTCAGCCACCCTTTCCCAAGTGATTTATGTAGCTGTTCTTGCTGCTTAAGGTGCTATATTCTGTCTGATGGGGTGTTTCTATTTGTACTGTAGGGTACGTTTGTTAATAGCTTGAGATTCTGAGCAATGGAGCTGTTGCAGACACACTTGGTTTAACTCCTCACTGAATGTGCCAGTTCTTTATTTTATATTTCTTCTGGGGCCTTTGTCTAGTGGGACTCATGAGAGAGAGTATTGCTCTCTCTAAGGGTGTTTTTAAACCCCCACCCCCCCCAAACTACGTGTCCAGCTGCTCATGTGATGGTGGCGCATGAGGGAGTGCGCTCCCATGATCCACGCACCGGCCACCCATGGCCATGCAGAGAACTGTCGAAAAATCAGGAGTGCTCCGTGCGGCAGCTGCCTCCATGGCCAGGGTAGCCACACTGGGAGCTGCCCGTGTGATCTCCCCCACCCCACCTTGCTTGTGTAAAAACACCCTCTGACTGCTGGTGTGGCAGCTTACCCCCTTCCCCTTGTCAGTAGGCAAATAGATATCCATTCTGTAGACTTAAATTGGTATGAGACTGCATCTCTATATTTTAAAGACAAAATGCACAACCCTGAAAACTTCAGGAACTGTAAACTTCAGGTGAACACTTGTTGCGTGCAAGCATGTTACAGGAAAAAGAAGTATAGTTAAATAAACCTTCCACAGATATCCCTCCGTGAAGAGTGTGTGTAAAGGAACTAAAATGTAGGCAAATGTTGTTTGTTTATTTATTAGTAATCCAAGGCTGGATTACTGCAACGCGCTCTTCGTGAGGCTGCCCTTGGTGACGACTCGGAAGCTGCAGCCCGTCTTCTGACGGGGATGGGCTGTAGGGAGCACATTACACCAGTGCTCTGGACTCTGCACTGGCTGCCTGTTATCTTCTGGGCCAAGTTCAAGGTGCTGGTTTTGACTTTTAAAGTCCTAAACAGTCTGGGTCCCTCCTATCTGAGAGACTGCCTCACTCCCTGAGCTGTGGGGCAACCTCTGCAGTCTACTGGGGATGCTGCCTTGGAGGTCCCCTGGGTGAACGGGGTGTGTGTGCGATGGAGAGGGCATTCTCGGTGGCCACACCACGGCTGTGGAACTCCCTCCCAGAGGAAGCTTGCCTGGCTGCCTGGCTCCCAGCCTCGTTGGCCTTTCGTTGGGCCTGTAAGACCTGGCTGTTCGTCCCGGCCTTTGGAGGATGGGGGGAGGAGTAAGGGTAGTTTTTTTGTTATAGTTTTTAGTAATCCCTTTATGTATTGTTTTAGCTATTCTGTGAGCTGTCCCAAGCTGCCGTAGGGCTGAAGGGATCAGGATACTAATTATTGAATAAATTAAATTTACATTTCTACCCCGCCCTTCTCAGAAGACTCTGGGTATAATTGTTTTATTTCTGTAGTGATTGTGAGCCACCCTGAGCTGCCTGTGGCAGGAGGGGCAGGGTAATAAAACTTTTAAAATAAATAATCATGAAGTGTGAGTGTAGCAATGACTGTTGTAGATGTATGTTAAGGATGTCTGGGTGTGTGTTGGAAGCCCCTTACCTACCTAACTCTCTGTCCCTCTTAGAGGTCTGTAGGCGAGTGTCCAAAAGAGATGTTCCTAGAGAAGCATTCTGGTCTGCGATCCCTGGTGGTCTTCGCCCCCTCAGCCTGCGAATATAAACCACCAGAGCTTTCCCACCCATGTCTTACTGAGATGATTTTAGAGCAATCTGCACGAGGCTGCGTGCCATGTGCAGTGCTAACTCACCACCAGTAGAGGGCTGTGTGCAGAGAGAGAGACGTGCATACTGTTGCATAGTGATGGGTCACTAGGTGTATTGAACATATTATAACAATGACTAAATTAAGACATAGATAATTGAATGGTCTATACACAGTACAAAATGTACAGTTAAATCCAACTACAGCAGGAGCTACGAAGCAAAAGGTTCTTTGCAGGTTTACTTTAAATGAAGAGTCGTTTCGTTGAGGTAGCAACCAAGTCCTTGATATGCTCAGAGCATTTTCTGTCTTCATGTGGTTATATAAGTCATAGTCATTTTAATAGTGTATTTCAAATTTAGGACATGGGTCTATTTGCTAAAATTGCATTTAAACAAAAACTGTTAACACTACAAGTCACATTCATAAAGCATCAAGGGTGGATACATATTGATTGACTGGGATGTCAAGAGGAGTTCCCAGACCCCCGTTTTCCTAGCACATGGTTATACTATACGAAACCAATAACCTTGCCTTGCAGCAGCGGCTAGACCTTAAATGTGAGTTGGCTTAAAGTTTCATGCTCTGCATGTGCTGCTTAGTTTCCTCTAAATATATAAAGAGTAATGCTGTGTGACCAAGTTATAGCTGTGTGTGCCCAAAGCTTGAGCTCCTTCACAGAGCATGTAAAGGCTCTTGTCACTCTTTAAATTGGAGCTGCTTCTGTTGTTCGGTTCTTATATTAAGCTATTGTTTTCTGCAGCATTTCATGACATTTTTCATTCATATCATGAAGTGAGCATTTGACAAACCAACCAGGCTGTTCCATATATTGTCTCTTTGTATAAAGACAGCCATAGCCACGTGAGCTTTGTCTCTTTTGCGCTTGATGCAGATCTCATTTAGTAACAATTTAATAAGAAAATAGCTACATATCTCAAACTTGTACAGGGCACCTGTTTGATTAATCATGCATTATGGTTCTTCAGAGGCTCTACATCTTATTTTTGAACTGAATATTATTTCAGATGAACAATAGATTGTTATAAGCTCATTTTAAGTTTCATAATCCTGATGTGAAGCACTGGATGGTTTGGGTGAAGGTATTTGCAGCAGAATTAAATTTTACATTGACAGACACTGAAAGGGTTCTGCGCTCTCTGTTGGCCTCCAACAGTGCCAGACTAGGCAGAGTGAAGCCGATCCGCAGCTGATCCAGTCGGGCAGCCCATCTCCAACCAGGGCTGCTGACTGGTGCTGCTGCATGCTGGAGTGTATTTACACAAATCTTCCAGGAACAGGTATTTTAATGTGGAACTACTACTTGCATGGCACTAGGAAATTTTTATAGAAGTCTGCCTTAATTATATATATTAACTGAACAACCAAGTGTACACATTTGGTGTTAGATGGAAAAGCTAGAAAAAAATCCTGACTTGGTGTGCTTAAACAGAAACATGGAAGACAAAAAGGTGAAGATAGGAAGTGTTGGGTATGGAGAGGTTTCTTGCAAAACTTCTGAGCACTGATAGCTGTCAGCAGGTTCAGTGGAGGTTGTGGTATTTGCAAGTCAGGCCTGTTTGTATGTAGTGGTGCCTGGTTTACAGAAGCAAAATACCAACATAGCATCTAGAAATTCACATAAATCAACCTAACCAAACTTCTCCTAGAGGAGTGTGTTTCCATACACAGTTTATGTGCTGTGCTGACAGGTTACTTGGCCTTTTGAGCCTTGCCCTTTTTTCATATGTATCGACCTCATTTGCAGAGTAAGACCCTCATAACTCTTGGGTCTTTATATTGCTCTTCCACAGCACAGTAAAAGCCCGAAGACCAATATTTTGCTGATCTTAATGAATGGCATACAGACTAGTGGTGGTAAACTTTGTAAATACAGCACAAGTTAAGGTGTTTATTAAAACAAAATTACCAAGGAGGGGCTGTGTGCTGCAGTTTGCACAACCTGTTTTCCAGAGTTGTTTATGGAAAACATGAAACTTTCATTTGCTCATTATCCAATACCTATTATATCCTCTTGACAGTGTTGTTTGGATACGTGCAGGTTTTATAACTTTCTTTTTCCTGCCCTTTTTCAGAGTAATTCTGCAATCCAGTGTTCAGAAAAGTAAAACCTCTGAACCTAGCATTTCTGGCAGTGCAGGCATTACTAAAAGAACTACCAGGTCTGCTGCAAGAAAAAAAAGTTTTAAAAGGTGAGAGTTACCATCTAACAGGTCCAGTCATTTTTCTCCAGTTATCTTTTTTTTTTCTTTTGGGATGGTATGTCCGTTGCTGGTAGTAGTCTTTAAGAGAAAAATTGGGCCCTGCTGAGAAGAGATCAGTTAAAATATGCTTCATTTCACATGCTGAGACTGTCTGGAGATTTGAATTTTTGGTGTCATAGTTTTGAATTTGGCCAGTTAATTCTGAAAGCTGGAGGACTTTGCTTTGTAACGTTCAGAGACTATTCAGATTAGATGTTCTCCTGGACTTGATTATTTATCATTTATATAGCACTATTAGGGGCATTCAAAGTGCTTTAGAATCCTTATCTAGTTCACCCTCATAACTCTGTGAGGCAGGTAATTGATGATTCCAGTTTTACAGATGGGGAACAGAGGCTGGGAAATAGTGACTTGTGCATGGCCACGATGGAATCTGAACCCTAGTCTTCTAGAGCCAAAGCCAACACCTTATGCATTAGGCTATACTGCCCTCTCTATGGACTTTATGGACCCAGTTTCCAACATAATAATTGCAGGTGTTTTGAGGAAACTTCTCGGGGACGTTTAAGTGCATATGACAAAAAGCACCAAACAGCATGTACATTTTACAGACACAGCTGGCAAATAGCTATCTGCTTCCTGCCAAATATTCATAAATACCTTTCCCAACAACTTCCTTTTGTTCTCCTAGAAAATCAGACTGGTAGCCTTGCATTTCATCTATCATATTTTTCAAAACACAGGCATTTTTGAAAGTGGAAGATGGGAATGTTTGATGCTGTTCATTCACTCTGTGTGGTAATGATGGCTCTGTGTCCAAAAGGGAATATACGTTGATGGGAAATCGCTGTTTGGGGACAGGCTACCTTCTTTTTTTCTTTGTCCCTAGCAATGACTGGCACGTATAAAAACAGGTCAACTAGACTGGCAACTAGTGAAGTGCCTTGCAAGGAACTTGAAGAAGGGGGCTAGCTTTAGGTATTGCAGAGATACAGAAAATGCACAGAATACATACATGTGCATGTACATAGTATTGGTCAGAGATTTGCTAGGTAAAGTGTTCAGAACTGGAAATAGGCACTTATTGTACAAGGCACCAGAGCTACTCAGAGCCTGGATATACGAGAGTGAGTGTCGTATGATGGTAGGCGTAACATATTTACGCCTTCTGGCTATGTGTGCCTAATGCCACTTCTCAGACCTTTCTGGAAAGGGGTTTGTAGTTGTACCTCAACTCCATAAAACACACAGCCTATTTGGAAGATTTAACTCCAGCAAATCTTCCTTCATAGCGCGTTTTGCAAATACCAAAACTAAGCCACCTCAGTTAAAATATGCACAATTGGTTATTTTAAAAATACATAAAATTGTTTTTACTTTTAGGTGGGGGTTTATGTCAAAAGTTATCAGGCTTTTATATGTTTATCTAGAGAATTTCTTCTTCCCTTCAAGGATAATGCAAGTGATATGCCTCTGTAAAGGCCAACAAAAGATGGCAATACCATATCAAATAAGGCTACAGAACATTTTCATTGCAGAGTTCATAGAATTTTCAAGGACATCTATCCATGTCATCCTTTTGATTTCTGTTAACAAACAGAATTCAGAAGGGGGAAAGTTTTGTTGTGTCTTATTAAAAACCTGGGTTTAAATGCATTCTTCACGGTTGACTTCACATGACTTATAAACTTCCAGGTGGTTCGATTAGGTCTCCTGATTGTGCATTGTTCTTTTTAGTGCTGGTATCTGTTAATGCTGTCTGCTCTGTAGTACTGGCAACTTTCGTGCATCTCTGTCAAGCCCATTAGCTCTCTAGTCTGCTCAGTTACATGCCTTTTTGTTTCCTGGAAAGCATCCTTCTCCTAGACAACAATAGGAATTCTCTTTTTCTTCCTTCCTGTTTGTTGCAATAGGAAACAGACCTTTGCATAATTTATTGTTCGTAGAGTTTCTGCCTCTTTTGGAGAAATCTTTTAAAATGTGACGGAATGCCTGACTCAAAAGAGAGACTTGTGCTCTTAGCTGAAACAGCATCTGAATTTCTCAGCTCATGGAGGAGCTTTAGCTTGGTGGAGTTTGAGCAATTCCATTTTCTAACACTTCTCAACGTAGTAGAGGGGGGTTTTCATGTGTCAGTTTGAAACCACATTGTTTCCATGAGTCGATTGCCAGATCTGTCTATTAAAGATTTCTCAAAGCAAAACCATCTAGAAAGGAATGGCACAGTTTTGAAGCTATTAAAGTTTCCCATTACCTATTGAAAAGACTGATCTGAAACCTCAAAAACTAATGTGTGGGAAGGCTTATTTGCCTATAACTTTTGGCAAAAAGCCTGCGTGTGGCCCTACTGTATGACAGGATGAGAAAACCAGGTCCTGAAGAGTATACAGTTTTCATATTGCTTTTAATTTTTAAAAAAATATTTTGAACCACTTAAAATACTAATTGAAATCCTGTGCACCTTCTACTGAAATATGTAATTAGTAGATGATTTATAAACTATTTGGAGTTCTGTTATAAAGTAACCAGATAAGCATGTCAGAGGTGACATCCTGGAGCGACTATTAAGTGTTCACAAGTAAAATAGAAAAGTAGTTTCATGAACTGAACTAATGAAGCCAGGTTCTCTAAAAAGGGGACAAGATTCTGTTTAAGTCATTGGGATATGAGTGGAATACCAAGGGGCTATATTTCCCTTCTAGGTACAACTATTGTTATGTGATTTTTGTGTTGTCCTTACCTGTGTGCCTTCTACCCATCAAATTGGCCAATGGGATCAAAAGTTATATTTCCATAGGAAACGAGCCTAAAGATAAGGCTTTTATACCTGTTACCTGTCAAGTTTTGTGACATTTTAAAATTATACCCAAAATTGTATTGGCAAGGCTTGAACCTGGGGAAAAACGCTATCACAGTAGAAGAGACTAATTTGCACTTCTGTTCTTAAGACAGTTACTTTGTCCAACTACGATCGTCATCCAATGTAACACTTCAGTCTTTAGCACCACCCCCCAACCAGTGTGTTCTTTACCTGAATGCAACAAGACAAGTGGCTCTTGAAAACTTTACCTGAAAAGAACACTCCTTCCTTGAGAGAGGACAGAAATTGATTTTCATCCCACTGATTCTGGTATTAAAGATGCACGTATTTAAAATGTGCATCTTTACTTTGTTATGCTCCCCTTAATTTTGCTATTAGCAGTTTAGATCAGAGGAATTGTGGATTTGTGTGCGCATTGAAGGTTGTAGGGAACTGAGGCATAGGAACTATGTTATTAAGGGATGATTAGTCTGTTGGTAGGTAATGAAAATACACCCAAGAATGATTTTCCTAGGGGTATTGTCTTTAACCATTGAACCACATCTTGAAAACTAACCAAGAGACTATCTTGCAATACGCTGTTGTGCTTTCAATGCTGCGGCAAGCTGCTCGATAGCTGTCTCCTCCCTTGTTAGACTGCAAACTGATTGCAGCACCACAGCTTTGTCTGTATGTTATCGTATTCTAGCTGTAAAACAACACTACTTTACCGTTCTTTCTACTTTTCCCACAGTCTTATACCTCAGAGGGAGAGAAGGAAAAGGAATGCTTTACAGCAAATGCGCTTAATGAAATTATGGTACTTTAAATCCTCTGTTGCTTTTTCTTTTCAAAACTAAGACTTTTTCCTGCTGTTTCTAATCAAGTAAGCTTATTATGCTTTCTTTACAAGTTGATACTGCATTGTCTTCATAGATATAGCTATAATACATATTTTTTTTTGGTTTTGCTTGCTTTATTTACGTTGGTAGAAATGTCAAATGTGTGCTGCTGTTAAGTGTGCATCTGGACACTTATGCTTTATCAACTTCATGTTTTATCATTTCAGCAGTCACTCTGTCCCAAGAACTAGGACTGTGTTGCGTTAAATTTTAGAAGTAACTGACCAGAGTGGATGAAGACTTGGAGGAAAAAAGGGATTTTGCTGTGATAATGAATGTCATTTCTTGAAAAGGAGAGAAAAAAAGCTGTCAAAATGGAAAATTAGGAGAAAAACCTTTAAATCTTTTTAAGATAATGCATACAGGACTCAATTATGTGAGTTACAACAAAACTGTCAATATGCTTGGACAACTGAACTCTAAATCTGATAATTTTTGTCAAATGTAAGGTGAAATCTTTGTAAATTTAGTCTTGGGTGTAAATATCTTCTCTCTATTATAAAGAGGGTTTACTTGTGTACTTGTCAGTATGATGCATGTGTATAAATTGTGATGGCAATCACTTAGCTTCTGGCCAACATAAAATGTGTATATGTGGTGGAAGCTGCTTATAATAGTATCACTCCAAGCTGACTTCAGTCTCCAAATGGAGAGGAAAACTTGGGCGGGCAGTCATCTGATGCTCAATGCCATAACATGGTACATACACATTTTGTTTGATTAACCTTACTTTATGCAGATTCTTTTATCTAGCTATCCTGTTCAGTACCCAAGCTATTTACTGTCCACCAAAGAGTGCTTTATTTTCAAAGGTCTATTTTTAAAAAAAATTAAAAACCCTAAAAAATAACCACCAGATGTGAATTGCTTAGAATGCAACAAGACAAGTGGCTCTTGTAACTAGGACCTCTTGCATACAATTTGGCCTATTAACTTTCCTGCCAATGTAATGCAAACCAAACCAATCCAATCACACTGCTGTCTGCAAATTTAACATACCAGTGCTACTTGTAACTGTTAAATTAAGACATGCTTTCTGGATCACTTGATTGCACTTTATGGTCATTTTCTCTGTTTGCTTTGTGTACTCAGTTGCTGTTTTGTTTCATACAGTAACACAAGGGAGGTTTAAAAAAATAATAATTGTAAAACCACTGAAATTAGTAGTAGGATTCAGAGTTAGGTGTTAATTAACTATTTTAAATGTGGATTTGAATTAGACTTTTTTTTTTTACACTGCCTATAAAATCTTTTAAAATCCCTAGATAAGAGTTATCAATTTAAATTCTTTTAAAAGACCCTGCCTTGTCTTTGAAAATCATTTGTGTTGTCACTCTCAGAGCTGTGTGCATCTTTCCCATCAATTTTGTCTTCTTTCATTTGACCAGTTTATCTTTTCTATCTCTCTCTGCCAACATTCTCGGCATTCGACAGATCTCAATACATCTGCTAATATACTGGCAGCAGAGTCAAGAATATGGTTGTGCATAAAAAAAATGGTGGGTGAAAGGCCGAACCACTTAGTGATACGCTTTAGTTCCACAAAGATATGTATACTCCATCTAGAAGGGAAAAATTCTTATTGTAGTTAAAGTATACTTGGTTTGGTTGTCAAGATCTGCTGTGGCAGCAATCCTGAAACCGCTTCTTGGGGACAACCCAAGAGTGATTTCAGTGGGGCTATGCTATGCCAGAGTAAGCAGCTTCAGGATTGAGTTCTAGGAGGAGAGGCAAGGATATTGGGATGGTAGCTTTTAAGTTACTTTCTGCATACTGTGTAAGCTACGCTATGCTGGGTTGGACTTGAGGCTGAAGACCAAAAAAAAAAAAGTTTGAGGATATGGCTTTTCTTACATTATTAATCAAGGAAGCATCTCCATTTTAATCAGACTACTGTAGGAATAAAGACTGAAAACGGGGAAAGGTATTGCTCACTTTTCCTTCCCTTCTTCCCCTTTCCACTTTCTCCCTTTTCCTCTGTTCAGATTTTTGTCTCCAGAAAGACATTACAATCTGTGCTGCACTTTCCAATGTACAAGGTGGAGTACTAATGAATGATTGTACAGTGCCAGGTCCATTGCTGGTGCTACAAAAATAGTAAAAAATAATAGCAGCACTCTGGAAGGAGATCTTGGGGTAACTGTGGCTAGTTCACGGAGAACATCAGCTCAGTGTGCAGCATTCATCAAAAAGGCAAACAATATTAGGAAAAGGAAAGCATTGTGGTGCCACGGTAAAAATCTCTGGTGCACACCTATGCCCTGGACACTCTGTGCTGCTGTTAGCCCTCCAGAGCTGGGGAAGGGCTGAGTGAAGCAACAGAGGTGATTAGTGGGATGGAAACAGCTTCCATGCAAGGAGAGGCTCCAAAGATCAGGACTGCTCAGTTTAAAAAGATAAGAGGTGTGTGTGTGTGTGTAAATGCACCCTAATTTTTTCAGAATACTAGAATTAGGGGCATCCAAAGAAATAGGCAGCAACAACAAAAAGAAGTACTCCCCTTCTCTGGCACGTATTTAACCTGTGGAACTCATTGGTGGGGGATGGTGGAAAGACTGTTAGTGTAACTGGGTGCATACGAAGGTTTAATAAGTTCTTCGAGGATCTCCGTGATTCTCACTAATGGGATTCACTTCCAGAAAACCTCTTGTCAGCAGTTTCCAGGCAGAAAAAGTCCTGGAAAAAACTAGAATAAGGTGAGGGCTCCGCCCCTCCTCCCTCCCCCACGAAAACACAGGCTCCAGTTCGCATGAGAGCAGGAGGCTATAAAGGGGGGGTGGAGCCCACGCCGCCTCAGTTCCTTCCAACCGCATTGGAAGATCTCCGTGCTTTTCAGCACTCCCTTGTTAGCAAAATAAATTAAATAAATAAATAAGAAGATTAATAGAAAAGATAGAGGAAGTATTTCCTCCACTCGTTCTTTGCCTGCTCTCGGGGGCTCACCACCTTCCCTAGGGCCGGCGAAGCATGCCCAAGCAGCCGGGCTTCAAACGCTGCGCATCATAGTGAGCAATCCTCATGAGCTCTGTCTTGGTTGTCTGGGAGAGGGGCATAACATAAGGACCTGCCCCTACTGCGCCAAGCTAACCCAGCGCACCCTACGTACGAGAGCCCTGCAGCTGCAGGAACTTTTGACTAAAAAGGCTCTCCAGGGCGGTGAAGATGGGCCTCTGTTGCTCTCTTCCCGCTCGGCCCCAATGGATCCTCCCATTGTTGCTGCTGCGCAACCCAGGGGCTAGCCCCCAGACGGAGCTCTCCCAAGCTGCAAGCGGCCTCTCACTCGGTGACCGCCGGCTCCACTGGCACCGTGGTAGCATCTTCTAAGGAGCACCACAAGCGCCAGGGGTAGCACAAGAAGAAGGAGGAGCGGTCCCATAGCACAGACAAAGCGGCTCTGCACCCACTCCTGGTTGAGACCTTGTTCTCCCAACCGGCACTGCGACCATTGTCACTGACGCCTGCCCTGGCTAGGGCGGCATTAATACCGGCACCGTCGAGAGTCACACCTCCTCAAACTCTGGCACCTTCGGTACCCGACATACCCACTCCTGGGATAACGGCGGCACCAACTACGCAGCAGGCCTCTCCGCTTCCCTCCGCAGAGCGTCATGATGCAGACGTGTACGCCTCTCATCCCCCTACATCAGGGATCTCAGAGGCGAGACTGATCCTAACCGGCGCCCGGGACCTTCCTTCTATGAGAGATCACGTTGACCCATCTCGGGACCATTGCTCCCGTTCGCCATGCTCCTGCTGCTCCCCTCGGAATGACTTCCCGGTACCGTCATGACGACTTCACCAGGTACGGCCGCACCGATCCAGCCCACTACCACGGCTGAGCATCACGACTACCACGAATACTGGTACCATCACCCATCTTGTTCTTCTTTGCTCTGAGGGCGACTTCACCATCGACCAGCAGGCCCTTCCACTGCCGCCATCCTGATTTATACCCCCAGCACCACCCAGGGCACCACCGACGGCTACTATATCCAGGCCTTCTCCGGACTCTCCAAGACCCTCGCGCCACCACGGCGCAATTCAGCCTCCGGTACCGACGGTACCACCGGTACCCCACCTGCCGCTATTGCCACAACAGGTCCTGGTACCTCCTCCTAGCATGCAACCAAGGTTAGACCCAATGAGAGGACCATCGCTCCTCGACTCGCTGCTAGCCCCAGCGAGAGACGCTCCTGTCCCGGTACCCCGGAGCAAGAGCACGAAGCCTCATCCGAGAGTGCGGGCTCTGTATCTTCCTACTCTTCTTTACAAGATGAGGATGAGACCATCTCTCCACCACCCACCGATGCTATAGCAGACCCCATGTCCTCCCTCTCTACCGAGGACACCAAGGCCTTTCAAGGCATGCTTAGGAGGCTAACCTCTGCTCTCCCCAACCTCCCTACTAAGATTGTTAAGAAATCTCAGTCTGGACCAGTCTTCGGGATCCTAGAATCCAGGGACGTGGGGCAAATCATGCTGCCTATCCTGGACCAGTTATTAGAGCCCTCCAAATCCGTATGGGCCAAACCCACCTCTGCTGTACCCACCAACAAATTGGTGGATTCCCTTTATGCCATACCCAGAGAGGGAGCTGAAATGTTTTATAGACACCCTGTCCCTAACTCCCTGGTTATAGCAGCTGCTTCCCTTAAGTCTAGGGCGGGCGGCCTCCAAACTTCCCCTGCTGACAAAGAGGGTAGATGCCTTGATGTAATAGGCCGTAAGATATTCTCCTCTGAAACTTTCCCTCCGGGCTACCAACACTGACTTTGGGCCCAACTGAGTAGGGCCTCCGATCCGGCCCAGATCTTAACCCTTCAACAGGAAGGTATGCAGATTGCCAGATTTCAGCTGACAGCCAACATGCATATCGCTGATGCCAATATTAGAGGTATAGCCTCTGCTGTCACCCTTAGGCACCACGCTTGGCTGCGCTCTACTGCCCTAGCCCCCGAAAATAAGGCATGCGTCGAGGACCTTCCCTTCGATGGAGAGGGCCTTTTTGCGACTTCCACTGATGACACCTTAAAGAAGGTGAAGGACATGTGTCAGACTGCCAGGTCCACGGGGGTAATTCGCTCCGTTAGGAAAAGGTCCTTTACCCCTCCTCCACCTATGCGTACCACCCATACCAGTCTCGACAACAGTATCTCTCCTCCTCCCAGGGCAATAGGAGGTTTTCGCCCCAATTCCAGCAGCACCAGCCATCCTCCAGTCAGCCCCGTAGGCGCTTCCAAAAACCCCTTTCCAAACAGCGTTTTTGAGGCAGTCCATGTCAAGGGAATTTCTCTTCAATCTCCTTTTCGTAATCGTCTCTGACCTTTCTACCACCTCTGACCGTTGGGTGAGATCATCGCCTGTGGCTACTCTATACAGTTCCATTCGCTACCGCCCAATTCCCCGCCCCCCCAACCTCAAATACTACTTGAAATCCAGGAGCTTCTCTCCAAAGGGGCTATTGAAGAAGTACCTCGGTCTCAGTATAATACCGGGTTCTATTCTAAGTACTTCCTCGTCCCCAAAAAGGACGAGGGCTTCCGGCCCATCCTCAACCGTCGCCATCTAAACAAGTATATCCAAAACTTTAGATTTCGCATGACCTCCCTTCCCATTATTTATCTGGGCCTTCAAGAAGGAGATTGGATGGCCTCACTTGACCTTAAAAGCACCTCATTGATGCTACTTACGTTTTTGCATAGGAAATCATCATTTCCAGTATTTCGTTCTCCCCTTCGGCCTGTCTACAGCCCCCAAGGTGTTCACAAAGTGCGTGGCAGTGGTCGCAGCCCACCTCAGAACTCTGGGGATACAAGTATTCCCGTATTTGGACGATTGGCTGTTTGTGGCCCCATCCCCTCACACATTAACAACCCAGCTCAACTTGGCACTCAAGACCCTGCAGGGTCTGGGGTTTATCAAACTACAAGAAGTCTCACCTCGTCCCTATGCAACAACTTCAATTTATAGGGGCCATCCTTGACACCAAGCTATCCAGAGCGTTCTTACCCAGCAACAGGTTCCACGACCTGCTGGCAACCATCTTATCCCTTCAGACGAAACACAGAAGACCAGTACAATTCTTCCTTCATCTCCAGGGCCTGATGGCAGCCAACACTGCAGTGACTCCTTACGCTCGTCTCCACTTCAGATCTCTACAGCAATGGCTCGCAAGAGTCTACGACCCCACTTGCCATCCTCTCTCCATGCACATCACCATCCCACAAGAAGTGTATCATGACCTCTTTTGGTGGACTTGTCCCCGACACGTACTTACTGGCATGCCCTTCAACCCTCCCTTGATGGGGGGCACATATCAACGAACTCACTGTCCATGGTCTGTGGTCCCAAGAAGAGAAGCGCATGCACATCAACCTATTAGAACTGCGCGCCATCAGATGGGCACTTGTTGCTCTCCTCAACATCGTCGAAAATCACAATGTTCTAGTCCTCACGGACCACACCACAGCAATGTGGTATACCAACAAACGGGGAGGTGCAAGTTCTACCCTTCTCTCCCTAGAGGCTCAAACCATCTGGACGTGGTGTATCCATCACAATATCCACCTACACGCTGTCCACCTTGCAGGGCAGGACAACTCCCTAGCAGACCGGCTCAGCCGCAAATCCTCCGACCAACACGAATGGACGCTCAACGACCACGTCCTTTCAGAGATCTTTCATCTGTGGGGCACTCCCACCACCGATCTCTTCGCCTCACAAGAAAATGCGAAACTCCCTCCGTTTTGCAGCAGGGCAGGACACGCTCTGAAGTCTATCTCTGACGCCTTTGCCATTTCTTGGAGAGGGCCCTTGCTATATGCCTTTCCTCCCATCCCTCTCCTGTACAAGGTCCTGCACAAGATCCAGACGGACCCGGAGCACGTCGTCATAATAGCTCCGGCGTGGCCCCGCCACCCCTGGTACCAAACTCTTAGAACCATCACCATGAACGTAGTCGATTTACCTCTCCTCCCCGATCTCCTTTCCAAGGACCAGGGGTCAATCCTCCATCACGACCTCCAGTCGCTCCACCTCTCTGCCTGGCTGATCAAGTTTTAGTACATGATGTCTCCCCCGAAGTGGCTAGAATCTTACTTAACTCCCGTCACCCATTGACCCGGGCATGTTACTTTGCAAAATGGAAACGTTTCACGCCTTGGTGTGCGACCCTAACCCTGCGAATTACACGAATTGTCGATGAACCACGTTTTCAGATATCTGCTACACCTCCAAGGTTTGGGCCTCTCCATCTCATCTTTTAAAGTACACCTTGCGGCTCTCGCCTCTGTCCTCTGGGCACAGAGACTTTATTCTCTCACTCACTCATGAAGACCTTCTGGAGGGGACTAGTCAACTTCTTCCCTCCCACTACACAACCATGGGACTTGAATCTCGTCCTCACCAAACTGATGGGTTCCCCCTTCGAGCCGATGGCATCCTCGTCTCTATTAAAACAGTGTTCTTATTGGCCATCACATCTGCTAGGAGGGTCTCCGAACTAGCTGCGCTTCGGGCCTCCTCTCCTTACACCACTTTCCACCTCGATCGAGTAGACCTCGGAACAGACCCTTCATTCGTCCCTAAGGTTGTCTCCCCTTTTCACCTCAACCAGACCATCTCCTTCCCTGTATTTTTTCCTACGCCGCACTCTTCCCCTGCGGACAGAGCTTTCCATACACTGGACATCAAACAAGCGCTCTCGTTCTACTTTTCCCGCACTTGCCCTTTCAGAGCTTTGGATGCTCTTTTCATATCCTACGGTGGGCAACGTATCGGAGTGAAACTCACGTCCCAGAGACTCTCTAAGTGGGTTTTGCTCTGTATAAAAAGATGCTATGAGCAAGCTGGCAAGCCTCCTCCTTCACACTTTCGTGCTCATTCTACCAGAACAGTTGCTTCTTCTATCGCCTACTCCCGTGGAGTCCCTATACAGGACATCTGTAAAGCAGCCACGTGGGCCTCTGTGCACACTTTCACCAAGCACTACTCGTTGGATTTGGCCGCAACGTCAGATTTCAGCCTTGGCAGAGCAGTATTGCAATCCATTCTTCATTCACCTCCTTGGCTCCCTCCACCAGAGGTAGGTCTTTCTCTGCTTTTCACTCTCCCATTCGTGAGAATCGCGGAGATCCTCGAAGAAGAAATAGAGGTTACTTACCAGTAACTCTGTTCTTTGAGAGAGCTCCGCAAATTCTCACGACCCGCCCAGCCTTCCCCTCTGTCTTGGAGGTACCTGTCGGTCTTCCCAGGATAGGATTGGAAGGAAGTGAGGTGGCGTGGGCTCCCCCCCCTTTATAGCCTCCTGCTCTCGCGCAAACTGGAGCCTGCGCTTTCGTGCGGGAGGAAGGAGGGGTGGAGCCCTCACCTTATTCTAGTTTTTTCCAGGACTTTTTCTGCCTGGAAACTGCTGATGAGGTTTTCCGGTACCTGCGGAGCAGGAAGTGAATCCCATTCGTGAGAATTCGCGGAGCTCTCTCGAAGAACAGAGTTACTGGTAAGTAATCTCTATTTCCTGGAGACTAGGTCGATCAATGGCTATTACCTTAATTGGTCACTGGATGAAACCTCTAACTGCTAGAAGTTGGGAATAAATTACTCCATTTATGCCCTCAGTGTATACTTTTTCTGAAGTGTCTGGTACCAACTGCTGCTGGAGACAGAATAGTAGGCTGGGAGTACTGCTGGTCTGATACAGTGTGGCGGCACTTATGTTCTTAAGCTGGATTGAGAATGAGGGCCAGTCTTATTCTGGAGATAAAAACCTTGCTTACTTGGTGAGGAAATTAAGTGTTTTCTACTTCTTCCCAGTAGTATCCTTTCTGCTGCTGCTGACAACTTTTTATTCCTCACTTTGTATTACACCCATGTTCAGAGGCCCCAATCAAGGTCCCTGCTGTGCTAGAATAGAGGTGTCCAACCTGTGGTGGTTTGGGGGAAACGTTATGGAGAACAATTGTATGTCATTGTTAACTCACTGTAGCCTGAACCGTTTGAAGTATTCATTCCCCGTAAGGCAGGGATAAGGAGCATGTTCCCTCCCAGGGGCCATTTTGGAAATTAGTACAAGCTCTGAGGGCCACCTAGAAGTTAGGTGCTTAAGAGGATGGACTGAGGAAGAGATCATGGATGCTTGTAAACAAGTCCAATAGCCTGCTGGAGTCCATGTACAGTCCATGCAGCCCCCACTCATGTTTTAGCATGTAGATCTAATAAATGGGCAGCCCGTCTGCATTTCATATGGTGGCAGCGGCAACACCACTCAGCACTTTCCCCAGCCCTGGTTCTGATGGATAGGGGTGTCACAGCCAGAGAAGGCTTCTTCCCTGGCCGTGACACCCCTTTCCATCACGGTCTCCTCTTGCAGTAGTGCTCCCATGCTCCGGTGGCTGCAAGAGGAGAAGGTCCTATCTTCACCTCTGCTCTCTTCCAGTTGCTTTAAAGCTGATCGCTCTGTTACAGCTGCCTGAGCACGCAATCAGTGAGTAGCTATGAAGCAGCTACATGATGAGAGTGTGTACTCCAGTGGCTGCAAGAGGGGGAAGGCAGAGCAGGGGTGCAGAAAGGACCTTCCTCTCTAGCAGCTGCGCTAGGCACAGCCCTATGGTGCTGGCGGACCAGGAACCTTTAGGTTTGCTGTGGGTGAACCTAATGGACACCCACGCATCCGCCTCCCGTTTATTAACACGCACTACCCCACAACGTGGGACCGCAGTGTCCTTGGACACCATGAGTGGGGAGTGTAGGCAAACATCTGGCAAACACCCAGCTGGTGGGTGCTAATGAGGGCTATTGTCTCATTTTA
This sequence comes from Sphenodon punctatus, assembly GCA_003113815.1. NCBI lineage: Eukaryota > Metazoa > Chordata > Lepidosauria > Sphenodontia > Sphenodontidae > Sphenodon > Sphenodon punctatus. Next base: position 8,483,515 of record QEPC01008874.1, on the reverse strand, counting down.
TTTTCACCCTTTGAGTGTATGCCCTCATTTGTTCCCCAACCTCACTTTCAAGTGCTTGGGAAGAGGAACAGGAAAGGGGCCAAATAAAAATGTGTCATGGGCCACACTTGGCCCCTGCGCCTGAGGTTCCCCACTCCTGCTCTAAAGAGTAGGTCCAGCACTTGATACAACTTGCTCTTCCTTCTTGTTTAGCAACTCCCACCATTGCTGCCTGCGGCTGCATCACAAAGAGAGTAGTAGTGGCCAGCCCACTGCCCACTTGGGCTCTCCATGTTGAGTTCAGCTTGGGTGGGTGTTGTACAAATGAGTGGCAATTGCTTTAGAAATAAATCCTACCTTTACCCAATTGGTGCAGAACTAAACAGGTGAATGAGAGGGAAAGAAGCACGTTTTTGCATAATAAACAAAGACCCTTGCTTATTCTCCTCCAGTTTAGTCATTACTTTGCTTTCTGATCTCATCTTTCATGTATGTTTAGCCACTTGTCTAGTTCCAATCAAGGCTTGTGAAGTGGAAACTTTGTTGCTGGCAAATGTCACACACAAGCTTATACAATCCAACTAACTTTATCTTCCATTTAAAAAGTGTGTGTGTTGTCTAAAGTATCATCATGAGTCAATCACGCTGCTGTAACCAAAAGTGTGCTAATCCTGGCTTTTCTACCAAAAAAGAAAAAAATGGATTGTTTCTACAAACCAACACAAGTGTTTCCAAATGGCATTTCCCTGAATAGATGGAGGACCACTAGCACTCTTAATTTTGAACCTTTTGAGAGATCCGTTTTTCTTTTAAAAAAAAAAAAGTGAAATGAGTCCCAGATGCTAATGCATTCTGTGAAAACCACTAAACCCAACTCTTAGACCTGTATGTATCAATATTCATTTACCGTTTTGACCATAAACGTAGGGTTGAGAGCCACGAGTGCATTTGAACACTAAAACCAGCCTTACTAAAGTGAGTAACATTACCTCATTAATGTAATTTTAACTTTCTAGTTGTGCCATGTATACCAAAGTTGTTGTGTCCAGCCAAAAGAATGAAACAGTTTGTGACAAAGGAAATGTAAATGTAAAATGGACACATGTAGAGACTTAAGAGATAGGATTGCTGCAAAGCAGGTTATTCTTTGCTATTATGGAATTTTAAACTCGGATGGGTGGCTTATTTTCCCCCCTTTTCTGTTTGTATACTGGGAATGAAATGGAGACACTTTAGCCCTAAACACAGCAATTATTGTTTTGGATCTCATGTAGTGTGAAGTCCCTTACTCTCCTCTCACCCCCCTCCCGTAACCTGCAACGCTAATTGAAAAAGCTGTAGGTTACTGTTCTTTAATTAGTGTTCTAAAGTTGAACAGATAACTTTAGCAGTTATGTTCTATGTATATTACTATATATACCAAAGTAATTACTAGGCTATTCAACATAATGAAAAGCATTGCTAGCTGCTTTTTTGCTTTCTTTTGGAAGCACTTGTTTTGCCTTATAAAACTTGTCAAATGTTGATGGTTCTCCAGAGGACAATAAAAAATTTAATCCAAAGAAAATACTTGAGGGAACTGGGATACCCTCAAAGCCACTCTTTTGGAAATGCTCATTCTTTGTGGCCACAGGTCTCAATATGTAGTGGGCAGTGTAACAAATAATCCATGTGTCACAAATTGGTGTTAAAATCAATGTGCTTAAACTCTGCACCCCCTTTCATGTCTGGTGGATTCTCAAGGACATGCTTCCTCTTTCCTTTCCAGTCAATGGTGGGGTTTGAGAGCTAAGTGCACTTAAGTATTTTTCTTCATATTTGAGGCTTTTTAAAAAAACAAAAAACCCACACTCCTTTGTACCTCCAGCCATTAGCAGCTCCTCAGGCTGTCTGAGCCCTCTGCTGTAGGAACTTGTCCTCTTGCGGACAAGGAACCCAATTTGCCTCTGTGCTTAAGTGATTCTCCCTGCATCTCTCATCGATGTTGGGTATTGAAATAATTCCAACTTGACAAAAGGGGTGATTGTCAGGGTAGTGGCTTGTTGCAGGACATTGTTTTATCCATTTCTTACCCATCAGTTGCCTATTTTTTCAAGTGTCCATAACCTATAATGAAAGTACTTCCGTATCTTAACCTTGTGTTTTTCTGTATTGGCTTATTTTTTTTAAGACTGGACTTATTAAAGCTTTGTATAAAAAGACGCACATTTTAAATGGAAGAAAGACGGTCAGCAGTTTTGTTCAGACTGTTGTACTACAATTTTATATGAATGGCTTGCAGACCTGTCTTCTGTAAACTCATGTACAGATTAAACTTTGAAATATACTGATCGATACTGTTCATCTTGGGTTTTTAAATTGTATATTTCTAATCATATTTTTAAAATCCAACTGGAGAGAATGGGAGTCTATTTTGTTGCAAGTATTTTAAAGATAAAGCTTCATAATGTCTTGTAAACTTAGTTTAATATGCATTTCTCATTTTAAAATCTTGTATATTTTATAATGTTGAATAGTGAGACTTGTAAACAAGAATTGTGTACATAAACTTATGCAAAAGCTCCTTGTTTGTTTTTTATTCTCAGCTACTTCCAAAATCATAGTAAGACTAGAAGCTTGCATTGTGTGTGTGCCTAAAGTGTTGCATTTTGAGTTTGACCAATTACATTGTCTAACAGATTCCCATCATAGTTACTGGACAGCTTCCAGTCTTCTCAGTAAGCTTCCTTCGAGGATAATCATGGAGCAGCTAGGCTTTCTGCTAGGATATTCTTCCTGCTCAAATTAAGCTTACTTGACTGTCTTCTCTGACTGCGGGCAAAAGGATTAAACCACTTCCAGGTATCTTCCTCCTTGCTCTCCTCTGCCCGAATGGCTGCAGTCTAAAGAATATCCAAGGACTCTGCAAGGTCACATACATACACATGAGACTAGAAGGCAGGCAAGCATGTAATGCAGTGCTAATATCAAAAAAGCTGGCTATGAATCATCCTTTTAACAACTTGGGTGTGCCCTCTCTTGGTAAAAGGATTGAGGTAATGACTCATTACAAAATCTTTTCTGTAACTGGCAGTATGGGTGCAAAGGCAGAATAAGAGTGGCTTTTATCTAAATAAGTGGACCAGTATTACATAGGGTATGCCTCTTCATACCATTCAGTTTTGGCAATGCTGTAGAACAGCGTCACTTAGAAAAGTTATGGAAGTGGACGAGTAGTGTAACTTCCACATACCAAGTCTTTTTAATGAGTGGTCTGTGGGAATTGGCACATTTATTATTATAGTAGCCTAACATGGAGGGTCAGTGTTATGGTTTAGCTATGCAACAGCCCAGAGTGAACCCACATTCTCTAGAATCAATCTAGGGAAGTGTTCTGTGGTGAGGCCAGTTTCACTAATGGAGCTTTTGGCATTCACTTATGTTGCCACGTCCATGGGCTCCTACTGTAGGGCAGGGGCCAGGGAGTAGCAGCATACTGACTGGCATTGTGTGTGATGCTATTTTCCCATGGTCAGCTGGGGCTAGAGCTAACATCACTACATTACTGTTGTGGAACAGTGCTTCCATCACTTCAAGAAAGCTTTTATTTCCAGCCAGCAATGGCTGGTATAACATAAGCAAGTAGTAATACGGATGTGGTTTTTTGTTTTAAACTTATGGTTGTGATAAACCATGTTCATTATTGAACTAACTTTGGCCAGAGTAGTTGACACACAACCCAGGCTGGGATGTTGCTGCAGAGACAGTTTGGGCTGTGTGTCAGGACAACTGTACTGTAGGCCCTGCACCACTCCCAGCACCCCGCTGTGACTTCTGGGCTTCCCCTAAGGTCAGACAGTCCAGGATAACTGCTGCCCCATTAACCAAGCCAGTATCTGGCAGCATAAAAACAGATGCAGCAGGGGCTGCCCTGCCTGTCTATTTTTACCCTGTGTGTAGCTGGACTGGTGTTGCATTCTTTATTGGTCAAGCCAATAATAAAGTGATTGATTGAAATAAATGAGCCTTTTACAGAATAGGCCTGGTCTCACTGCTAAATTTCAGGGCTAGTTGCTTATTATGCAAAATGGGTTGACATGGCAGGCTTTGAGTGCAAGTTAGTCTCATGTCAGGAATGAGAAAATACGCAAGGAGTTGTCAGCAAAGTAAAGGTGAAATATGTCAAAGCACCAACTGGATAAAGGACTTACCTTGTTTAGCTAAAATTATAATAAAAGAACCAGCTTTGTTATAAGGCTGCCATGTCATTTTGGTATAATTGAGACTTATAAAAATGATAGAATTGCTGGCTGGCAAGCTAGCTACACAGCTCATTAGCCCAGGACTCTGTCCAAGTGCCACTTTAGCATTCAACCTAGAGGTCTTTTTTTTTTGGCAGAAAGTGTCTTCAACTCCTGTTTTCTTCAGAGACCGGAACCACATCATGACTGATCCCCATCTTGATTTCTTAGGTGGGGAAGGTTTTAGAGAATAATTGGCTAAACCTCAAGTGAGATATTCTCATCAAAACACCCCCTCAAGAGGCATTTGTTTTCAATACCTTTGAGCTTTCAGGATGGAAATTAATTCCTATTCTGAAGAAGCAGGGAGAACCTGCTGTTTGTGTTGCAATCATTGATGTCAAACCAGGAAACCTTTCTTAAATATTAACACAACTCTCACTGTGCAAATGAAGTCTGAAAAGCTAAATCAAAGCAAACAAGTGAACTTGCTACAATACTTCAGTCCATTAAGTCTCTTCCTGGTTTCAGCTTTTACTACACATAAAATACATTAAGCCTATACCCAGGGCTTTCCACCAGAATTTCTACCATTCTGGAAAACACCCCACTCCAAAAATGGCAAGCAAAAAAAGCAGAAGCTAAATAGGAATGTGGAGAGTGATCCCTACAAACTGTATTTCTCCCCCCCTTTCATATATTCTGGCTGCAGAGGGAAGAGTATAGCCATGATATGTGCAGGGATGCAGAGCAGGAAATCAAGGCACGTGTCTGCCAGCAAAGCCGCACAGTGCACCCGCAGTCAGAATATGCAGCTGGGGTGTGTCTGAAAGGAGCCTCGCTCCCTGCTTCACCTGTGCACATATCCCTCTCCTCCATCAGCAAATGCTTCTTCCCCCCCCCCCCCTTTCTCCCTACATTGCTATAACACAGTAAGCACAGGCCCCTGATTTTTAGGAAAAGAGAATGAAGTTTAATAATTATGGAGAAAAGCTATTGTCAGTCTCGCTTAACCACTAGCTCTATGCCAGTTTTCTTACTCAGATCTCAGGCACTGTACAAAATTCTAAACTCAGAAGGTGGCAGGTATAATCCAAACCGCTTGGTTTGTATAAGTCCATTTGTCAAGTAATCTTTAGCTCAGTCCAAGACATGCACTGGATGTCCCCCCTCAGGCAACATGGAACAGCTCCTTAATAGTCAGAGCACCATCTCTCTTCGTAGGGGTAAGCCCTGCTATTGGAACTGTGAGGTAGCTTTGGAAGTTGCATCTACCAGTTCACTTTTCGACAAGCTGAGCTTTTTGGTACAAGGCAGCAAGTTTTGTACTATGCTCTTCTGTCACCCAAACAGGATGACCAAAAAAACCTCACCACGCTATTTACAGCCTTAACTGAAAGAAATAGCTCAAGCCCAGTAAAGTTCAGTTTTAAATAGATGGATGAAGATGGTAGTATAACGCTTGGGATACAGCAGTAAGAAAAACTCATTTTTAAACCAAGCAGTAGAAGCCACAACTTGCAGCTTCAAGAAAATAAAGCATGTGAAAATAGCACTTCAGACTCCAATCAATTAGCAGTTATTTTATTCACCAACCTCTGAAAATGGTTATGTAACTGCTTAAAATATGCAAATGTAAGTTGCCCTCAATGAAGGTAGGGAAAGCGGCTTTTCAAGTATCTAGGGAGTTTTGCTATAGAGTCCCAATAGCAGATCATATTGTAAAACTTGCATTTCACTGTGCTTTCATGGAAGAATCATAGCACTATATACACATTTTGAACACTGTACTGTTGAACTTTATTTGAAATCCCTTGAATAGGATACCAGAAGTCTTCACACACCTATTCCCAAAAGGGAAGTACTGAATTATGAATCCCAATTCACCGGTATCTCTAGGGCCCTTTACCTCAACACCACAGGAGTGCAATCAATTTATACAAGAAAACACAAACTAGTTTTTCCTGTAGACTTTGATTCTTTTCCACAGCAACATAAAACTGATCTTTCCATAGCTACACCAAAGCTACTTTGAGATGCCATCGTTCAATACAGTTCTTTCAAGCTAAAGCAGGAAAATCCTCAGGGTCATCAGGGTTTGGAGCAACGATGTGAGTCTATAAAAAGGAAGGAGAAGTTTAGAAGAAAATATGCACAGCAAGTACAAATCTTTGCTCTTTTAGTCCAAACTCAATTAAAATGAATGGAATCTATAAAGTTCAAGCTAAATTTTTCAGTTGTACAAATGCTTTGGTGAGACATCTATTTGTTCTACTGCTTATGCTAAGACATGTTTACATTCAAAGGCAATGGAAAGACTAGTTCTGTTCCTTAAATATGGGTATTTTACTTATGCTCAACTCAAGTGCATTTGTTTGAACTTTACAATCAAATTGTCTTTAGGCAAAACCAAATGAGAACTATATATGTGCCTTTTATGATAGTCACTACAGTACTTACAGAAAACATGTGCAGAATACAGCAAATCTGATTTCCCATTCATTTGAATGGAGAATTAGTCCTATCTTAAACATGGGCTGGTTGTGGCCAATCCTAAACCTCCGCATGGGCGGTTTGCATGAGCTGTGCACGGGGGTGCAGAGGTTGAATGAATGAATGGTTTATTTAGCATGACAATAGGTCATTGCTCTATACAGTTAACACACAAACAATACAAATACACACTAAATAAAAACGTTTAAAATTATTCTAAGGTGTTAGTGTCTAATTATTTAATTGTTTAATTATTTAATTGTTAGAGGATTATTATCCCGTTACTTTACAAGGTACATTTTCATATTAGTAGAATAATTCTCTCATTGGTTGGGCTGTACTTCCCTAGCCTTACATTTGAGTATACTCCCTGATCTTAGATTTGAGTCTTGGCGCGTGTGATTTGCCTAAGGTTAGATTAATCCCTTGTTTCCTATTCCTCGGGGGCAATATCCTCCCTAGCTAATGGTGCAGAGGTTAAGACTGGCCCCAATGTTTATAACTAGTCATCTAAGAGATGCTTGGCCAGCAAACAAAATATAAGCCTTCTGCTATCCAAAAAACGTATACAGGCACAAAAAAAACAGAACAGTTACCACCACTTCTGGTTTAGGTCCTGTATCCTCAACTCTTTTGACACGTCCACGGCCTCCTCGTGCTCCTCTGGCTCCACGTCCAGGACGAGGAAGGTTCCCAAAGTTGATATCCAACTGAGAAGTTATGTCATTAACTGATTTTCGGAAGATGTGAGAGTCATCGTCAAAATCCCCCTTTAGGATCTAAAAGGAAATTGAACTCCAATAAGATCACTTGAAGCTTTTACACCAAAACAGCATGCCAACACTCCATCCTTCTCTACCAGGCCTAGATTTTGTGCCAGGGTAAGAGTGGCAGGGAGAGTTACACTTTCCAATCCTCTTGGTGGGCCTACTCTTAATCTAGAGGAATTCAGGATTGAGTGTGGTGACAGGAAAGCATCTCAGCTGATAACTTGCCCATTCTAGAAATTTTCAGGGGCAGAAACTAGTCAGCTTTCAGAAAGGGACCAAAAATCAGATTAGTCCTACCAAGTTAGGGATGGAAAGGCATGTGAAAACAGTTCTGAATTTTTAGTTGTCAGTTGCTTGAATTAATCAAGTTTTGTTTGTGCCTACCACCTTTGCACCTATAGCACTATGGTAAAAAGGTGAAACGGTTTACTTAGCAGTAATATAGCTAGGATATCAAGAGATTCCTTAATGCAGTCTTCACAGTATAACATGGCGGCACCATATAGTTACATTACACAAATGTCCTTCTTGAAATTGGACACACTATTCATACCATGCAATCCTGTACTAGAAAAGTCACAATGGATAAAAGTCTAAGGTACCCAATGCTCCAATCCTTAATGCTCTGACTGCACATGCTGCATTGAAGAGAGTGAGGCTTGCACCAAGGACTGGAAACAATATCCCATCTTCAAGAGTGACTGCAACCCCACCACTCGGATGCAAGGAGACTCAGCGTGTTAGCCTCCAGATGGATATTACTCGCACTAACACTTTACATGGGTTCAAGTCCCGTTGAGGTTCATCAGACTAATCTGATGCTCAACAGCCATAAGACTCTGCTGTCAGTCAGGCTCCTGCAGATTAAAATTACTTATGAAAACAGGATTTATCTGCTTCTGAGAAAATCTGGCAGCCCTCTGGTCAAGTTGTCATGCACAGGTGTGTCAAGAGACTAGAGCAAAAAGTGACAGGACTGAAGTCTACATATAGTCACACTTGTACGCAGGCCTGAGCTAGACCTAACCTACTCTTATTCTTTAGAGCCTAGACAAACAGTTCATAAATACTATACATGTGACACTGACACAAAAGGGATCTCAATAAGGTTACATTAATACAAATGTCTGAGATCACAATCTAAAATACTATATTCGATTTTAGTCAAGAATCTACAAGGTTATAAAAATGCACTCTAACAGAACTAAAAAAAAGCTGAAAAGCAGCACAGAATTTTCAAGGGTCATTAAAAAGAGATCATAATTTTTAAAAAAAGTTTCCTCAATGGTTCTGAGAAAATTGTCATACAGAAGCAACCAGAAAAAAAAAGCTGCACTAAGGATGCTGCTGCTAATAGGTACAAGAAAAAAAGCATAATCCAAGCAGCTAAGCAAGCTAAATGCCAGGTGTATCAAAATGGGATGCAAAATTAGAATGACAAAGATAATGTAGGAAAAGTGTAGCGCAAAGTTCTCTAGTAGCTAGTATTCAATAACCACAACAGATTAGAGATGGCGGCAGCAGCAGCAAGGAGGCTTCAGTTTGTTTTTGGTAAGACCAAGCCATAAAAGTAGGTAAAAACGAAGTAACTCTGGCTAAACACCAACCTGATATAGGTTCCAAGTTCCTATTTCTAAAGGGATGCCCAGAGATAGCAAAAAAGAACCACTGATGAAATCTAAAAGAGGTTTAGAATCATGTTTATGGCAGCAAGAAGCTAAAATTCTGATTTCAGTCTGTTTAGGTTAATTTTAAATGTCTATTTTAATAAAAGCCAAATATTTTAACATGGAGGTGAAATTAGGATTCTCTAAATGCTAAATTAATGCTTACATCATCTCTATATTTTGACTTGTGAATCACCACTGCTTTGGAAGGAACAGTGGTTTCTGGCTTCCGAATGTTGAATTCAGGCTTTGGTCGGTTTTGCTGCTGAAGATTTTTCCACTCATCCAATGTCATCTCTTGAACTACTTCTTCCACTGGTTCCCCTTCAGCCATTCTTGAGCTTATAGTTGTAAAGTAAAAACCATTAGCTTGCAATATGCCAGAAAGGTGAGGCGGGAGAAAGGGAGGCTAATTTTCATACGTAAAGCTACTTGCCCAACTCCCTCCACCACACACACACCTGTACTTCAAACTTCCACATTAAGGAAAATGTGGACAGATTGTGCTTCAAATAGATTTCTATTGTAATCAGACACCAGTCTTTAAAAATTGCTGTGGAAGAAGGTTGTGGCATGGACAAGCAGTTAATATGGGCCAAGGAATTGGACTCCTATTTAAATCAGTCAGACACCAGAGATATGGGGCGGAAAATGTTCCAAAACAGAAGATTTTCCACCACCAAATTTTTCCGCAGAAAATTTTCCAGAGCTTCCATTAATGTAACAAATGAACGCACTGCTAAGCTTGTTTCTATTTATCTGAATCTCTTCTTGCTGTCAGATCAGCTTCAGGCACAACTGCTGCAGGTAGGACCATCCTTTCACGAAAACGTGAATCAAGCAATTCTGGTTCTGAATCAGATTTGCCTCAGTCTGAACTGGAACTAGGTAGTGTAAGCGGTTCTACCGATAGTGACAGTGAAACTGAAGAGTGCCCTCAGTGAAAGTGAACTGTTACACAAGTAAATCAGTGGACAATACTGGCAACGTACGTTCGGGCATTCTAAAGAAGCCAGTGTAGGTTAATATTTTTAGTGCCTGCCGCCACCCTTAATTTTTACTCCTTGTTTAAGAATGTTCTACTGTTGGGTTATGTTTTAAGATATAAATCATTTCAAACTTTGAATTTGTTTCAATACAAAACAGTTAAACCACATTAAGTGTGTATTGATTTTTTTCTCTTTCCCCCTAATCAAATATTGCAGCTGGCACCTGGCAGACTGAAAAAACATTGAGATATTACAGCATGTAAAGTACGGTGAATTGTTTAGTGTTGTCTACTAAAGATATAGGTCAAACATGCCAAATCACACCACAATCTAAGGGATCTGGAAAAGTTGCATAAAAAAGTTTTCTGAGGAAAAATAATTATGCAAATTTTATGCAAGACAATAAAATTAGCATGGGAACATTTTCCAATTCAAAATTTTCTGGAACACTCACATCACTGGTCAAACCCTACAGTTTTGCATTGATCCCAAGACATAGGTCAAAATATGCCAGCAGAGTTGAATAAGTGCATTAGCTTCTCCTGCAAAACCTAGCAACAGATATCCTTCAAGTGATGTACTCATTCCTCAAACATCTTAGGATTTTGGTTTGCTGCTTTTCATAGAATGTTCTACATGGTCCTACTGCTACTACTCTGTAAACATGCAAATATCGCAGGGTGATCACACACACTAGCCTGTATGGACATCAACATGAAGCTCCTGATGCAAGGTCCAGATTCCAGGCAGTTTATCACAGGGCCAAGAGGAGCATGAAAGGAATTCAAATTGACCGAGGCTCAGACTGTAAACAGAGGTCATGCAACTCTGCAGTAAAACAGATTGTTGGAAGAGGCAAACCACCATCAAATCTGTATGAAGTGTTTCTGTATCCTATTGCTCTTGAACTCTCAGGGATTAGCACTGGTAATCAAAAGGCCTTTGCCATCAACATCTAGCAAGGTGATGGATGATCATCTCTCCAGCACAGACCACAGGACTGGACGACTAGTGTGCTATATATAGAACTACCTTTGAAAGCCACTGGAAACTACTACTAAAAGTGAACTACTACTGCTTACTCAACTGTATTAGACCAGGTTGCCTACAGCTATCTTTTAACGATGTATGCATATCTGGTTGTAACTCAAAACATGTAAATAAACTGCAGCTTGAGTCACAAGCAAGCTGCTTCTCCCATTGTGTTCCGTCACAGCAGTATTTTAGTAGTAGTAACTTTTGAACATCTTCAAATTTGTCATAGCATCTTAGGTGGAAGACACTCAGCTCTGGACCTTACTTGTTTTTGAAAGAGTCCATAGATTTTCATCTTCAGGGTATGGTATGGAGATTTTTTTTCTATTTATAATAAGTCTTTGGATGAAGAAAAGGAGATCAAAAAGGAATTTACCTTGGCGAGATGAAGCTATTAGAAGCAGATCTCTTTATACTTGGTACTCTGGTTTTGTATTACGCAGGTGCTAGCAAAATGCTTGACGGGCATACTCTATAAAGTTAGGATTCCCAAGTGTTTGCAGGAAGGAGAATTGAAGAATTTAATTGTGCACTTAAGTCATGTAATTCAGCATTTATTTACATGGAAATTATGGTGATGACACTTCCAAGATCTAGTTGAACTACATATTAGGAAGAAACCGTCGGAATCTGACATTAAACAGAAAACCAAGAGGAATGTATGTTTTCATTCTAGTGCGAACACAAATTGGCTTAATACGGTATAGGGAAACTTACCAGGCTAGTGGCATGTGAAAAGATCATTTTTCAAATTACTCAAGTCAGAAACAGAAGGAATGTGTTTTGAATCTAGTACTGATCTAGTACTGATTTCTACAGTATGCAGAAACTTATACTGGATGATGATGTTCAATGATTGAAGGAAAGACTGGTGCAAGTCAGCACAAACATATACTTCAGGAAAGCAAGCAGAGAAGGAGACAGGAATTTTCTACAAAAGAGCTCTGCATCTCATATCTTAGGAAATGCTGTTTTCATGGAACTTGAACGCTGCTGATTTGCAGACCAGAAAGATTCTAAAGAAAGAAGGAAGGAGCCAAACTGCTTGATGGGCTCCTCCCACGGTATCACAGCTGTAGTGGTTCTCTCAAAAGGAAAATAACCAGGCAGCATGGTGAGGAGTGACACGATTGTTCACGCTGAAAACTTACTGACATGCTCTATTGTTAGCCCATCCTCCCTGCTTATTTTGTCATTAAGAGATTAAAGTCCCACCCACCCTTGTTGTAGGTGTACACACTGCTTAAACTTCACCTAGAAGAGAACGTTAAAAATGCAAGATATGGTATAGAAACATGCATACACTTCACAGCACCTGAAGAGTCATTGATATTTGAGAACTGCTCCTCTTAGACCCAGGAGATTTGGTTCAGGAGGTAAGCTATGGTCTGTGACGATACTACTTGCCTTGATGAGATTAAGTAAGTAAGTGGCTGTCTTATTACCTCTAGCTAATACCTATGGAAGGCTTTTAATAAAGCTGTGTAATTAAAAGCCATTTCATTGCTGAATGTCAACCAGAAAGAGTCAAGCATTCTTCATTGTCTTGTCTTAATAGTTTCCTACAAGACCGTACCAAAATAATTCAGAAAGAGCTGAATAAAATTTGGGTTTCAGCTATCATGGAAAGATCTACAGATTTATGAAGTGGGGAATTTGGCTAGATAAAGAGGTGGAACTCACCAACCAAGCAAGTTGCCACCCACGTTAGATCCTCTAGATAATGTTTGTGATCCACTGCAATTGGCTTTATATATTTGAAGGGGGGTGATTTGGGGGCGAGGGGGGGGGAAAAGAGTGCCAATATCTTCTGAACACTGTCTGTCGCACCAAAATGAGACTTAATTTATGCAAATTTGTGCCTCTCATCCTCCTCTGCTCTTACATTAATAAAAAACCCATGGTGAGATTTTAAGAAACATGAAAGGACATGGGACAGAGTTAACATCTCCGAGCAGTACTACAGACCCTACGTAGAGCCCAATACACAACTCTGCAACAGTTATACTTCTTCACATTTGGGATTCTTATTTTTTTTATTTTTTTTTAAAATCGCTATAGACTTGCTATTTTTGATTTTTTAAATTTGATCGAGGATTCTGGAGAGCAAGAAAATGGCTTCATGTAAGTGCCAGTACACTACAATGACATGTACTAGCAGATTCCAATCCAACATATGAACTGCTATTTCTAGCATTTTCCCTATTGGTGGGTTTTCAATTGTTACTGTATAGTCCTAAACACAATTTGAGAGGCTGCTTTATAAAGTAATATCCCTTGGCCGTGGGAAAAGATAGTGCTGAATAAACTTGAAGTTGAGTAATATCCAGTGATGTGGGTTTTCCGGAAAGTTTCCAATCCAAATTTTCTGAAAACATTTACAATGCCCTAAATAGATTGGGATTTGATCTAGCATGTTTGACTTGTACTTAGTAAACAAACTCAAGTAGTACACTGTTAATTTCATGTGCTGGATAAATCTCAAAAGTTTTTACAAATAGCCAAAAGTAGATGAACAGAAATAAATTAGGAAACCAATTCAATAAAGCACAATTCAATGTGGTTTAAACGTTCAAACAAATTAAAATCTTTACTGGGAAATTATTTTTACTGGAATTAGGTACTGGTATCCATTCATTACTAATTAATTTTATGGAACAATTCTTTTTTTAGAACCAGAGGATTTTATGGAAAAATATAGCCCCACGTCACTGGTAATATCAGATTAGGTTGCATAGCAGTTCTATTCTTTACAGGGGAAAAAAAAGCAATAGAATCCTACTCTATCACATGAAAGTTGCAGCAGTTTAAATTACCAAAGATCCTTACAGGCCAACCTTGTCTATAATTTGGAAATTCCTATGATAAAGTTTTCCACTTAAGTATGTCTAGTGCCAGCGATGTGCTATTTATTCTTTGAGGGTTATATACCTCTTAATGCATACAAGTATTCATCATTCCAAGACCTTGTTAACACTAAAGACACTGACAGTGTGGCCAGCTAGCTAATGGTGACCTAGTCAAAACAAGAATTAGTATGTGCAAGTCAGAGACTATACTTGGTCAGAGATTCTCCTTCAGTTGTCCCTTGGTGTTCCTCAGTCTCCACAGTCTCTTCCATTGGAGCAGTCTGTTCCAGCTCACTGTAAAGTAGGAACATTTTAGTAGGCCCAATCCAAAGAGTTAGATCCATAACCATACTTTTTTAGAAGAAACATCTGAGGTATGCAGTTCCCACGGGAACCATCTAGAACAGTTATGATAGGAGTTTCCAGATCAGTCTACTGATCATTTAAGAATCCCATACAGAAAGTTACTCGTTTGATGTGCAGGCTAAGAAGTGCAAGACTGTGTAAGTTAATGAAGTATTTGGGGGGGGGGGGGGGG
>QEPC01008874.1:8451913-8467992 GCA_003113815.1 Sphenodon punctatus | reverse complement strand
ATTCATTGCATGATTGTTAGATATGTGCTTGCTGAATGGATTGAATACCTCAGTACTGTATCTGAAACTGGATCAGTTGGCTAGTTTGACTGATGGCACCCTCAAGTGTGAGTCACTGTAGAGGTTTTTTCTCCTGATCTGACGACAGAAATTAAGGCGCAGATCACTGTCTTGTCCCCAGCTTTAGTGGTCCTCTAAAGAGGACTATTGGGCCTAAAAGACTAAGGTGAAGTGTGGGTGCATGGTGGCTAGTTTGTAAGCAGGCACAACATCTGACAGTGTACAATGTTTACACTGCTACATTGTACAATGTTTACACTGAAGCGGAGGTGTGTGCCTTAACTTAAAAATCTCCATGCTTTTAAGTGCTTGGCAGAATTTGTATGCACTTTAATTTCTCTAACCCTAAGAGGATTTTTTCCATGGAATTCAATGCAATGCTGAAAATGGCTTTTGCTGCCACATTATGCCATGTCCCTGTCTCGTACTGTGGTGGGGTCAGACAACAAGCAATCCATTCCATGGCACAGCACCACCCATGAAAGTGGGGGTGAGAAAGGCCAAACACAGCCTCAGCCAGATTTTATGTGGTCGCTTTCTAGTTCCTGGATTTGGGCCAGGATCACGAACACCAAAACACTAGAAAACCGAGTTTAAGGAAAGTAAGCGAAGAGGGCATGAGCACAAGCAGAACGACAGCTCCATGTCTGGACCCTCCTTCTCTTGAGCATATCCCTATTACACCCCCGCCCCAACACAAAAGTTCAATTCAAACATACATCAAGCCATCCTCACATGACCATAGCACCCACTACCTGCATGAAAGCAAGGGTGAGGAACCTCAGGCCCAGGGGCCAAACACAGTCCTCAACCAGAGTTTATATGGCCCCTTTCCAGTTCCTGGATTTGGGCCTGGATGTCAAACACCAAAACGCTGAAAAGGTGAGCTTAAGGAAGCGAGCAGAAAAGGCATGTCCAAAAGGATAGTGACAAGCCATGGGGTTTGGACCTGCCTTCTCTTGAGCATATCCCTAATTAAACTCCCAACACAGAACTACGTTCTCACATAGATCACCCAGCTGATCAAACAACCACCCCCCTCACGGCCACAGCACCCTCACCTCCTTCCAAACCCCCAGATAGCCCCAATCTGCTCCCAAAGGTCATCCAAGATCATGGCCCCCCAACCTTCCCTCAACCCCCATCTCCTCCCAGATCATGGCTCCAGCCCCTTTCTTCCCTACCACACACACACAAAAAAGCCACCCAGCAGGAGCTAGAGTCAGACTCGCTCAGACAGCTCAGTGGACTAGCCTTTGAGGCAGGGGTGCCAGAAGAAGGCGCAACCGTCCTGGGCTGATCTCTTTCCCTCTCCACGTTGGCGCCACGCGGGCAGGCAAGACAGTCAGAACCAATGGGAAAGGCGGGCTGCCGCTGCACCTGTGGCTGGCTGGAGCGGAGAAGCATGTATGCAAAGACGCAGGCAGCAGGGGCTGCACTGAACCAAGCCTGGGGGCAGGGCACCGGCCAGAGCCTGCCCTCAGGAAAGCAAAGCGATCAAGTCAAGCCTCCCTCCTCCCTTAACAAGCCAATCAATTCTGCTGCAGAGGAGGGGACCGACTGCCTGGCTATATCCATTATCCCAGACCCCACGTCCCAGTGGGCCCTAGTAAGGAGGGAGTGAGGGAGCCGGGTGAGTAAGACTGAGGCAGGCGGGCGGAGGCATTAGTTCCGCCCACCCGGAATGCTGCCAAGTGGGCTTGTCTGTCTGGTAATCCACAACATAGCTTAAGTGCTATCTGCGCATGCATTGCATCAAGTGCCCTGAAGTTACATTCGATCCCTTGCCTTATATGGGATTTTTAACTTCAAAAAATGGGTACAACTACTGTAGGGATGTAGCCAGAATGATGCAAAGGCACACCACAGCCACAAGCTTGAATTTTTTTTTTGTATAATGCAGCCCCTGACATGTTAACCGGTAAACTGCTGTCCTCTTCAGAGATGGTTGCCGACAACAGAAAAACTACACTTCAGTCTCCAACTTTAAACTGTTCTCTCTGCCATTGTTTATATAAATGTTTATTATAATAATAACTGATTTGTCTGACAATTGAACAGCTTAAACCTTTCACCCAAGCAACCCTCCACAAGTTACATAATGATAGCATAAATCATTTCCATTGTACGACGACTAGAATGTTCATGCTTTATAACCAATGCTGCACTGCACCTTAAATCATACAAGCACTCTTGTGCCTGTAGAATACTGCATGGGTTAACCATGGTAAAAAGTAGTGCTATGGAAGTGCTCCACCCCAATGTTAATTTAATACCCAAGTGAGGCAACTTGGCATCATTCAGACACAAGAATTGCATACTAGCCTCACCAGTCATTCCAGTCTGGGTTTGCTTTGTTTTTTGGAAGAACAGAGTTTCAGATTAGTCACGATACCCATAATGGAGCATAGTTGTCCTGTACAGACCCGTCTCTAAACTTGGCTTACACATGAACTACAAAGATGCTTGCTGTAGATCTCCTTAGAAACATATGTATTTTCTTTAGTCCCATAAGGTTGTTTTAATATACCCCATTACCAATGCATGCACTTAACTTTGATTTTTATATTTTGAAGGCTAGTCTCATTTTAAAGGGTATATAAGGAGGTCCCATCTTAACCTCTTGTTCATCTCTAAACTAGAGTAAGTCTCACACCTTCCCCTCCCCCCACCCCATTTAGCCATTCCATACATAATTTCCATTACCGTTCTCCTTTTGAAGTAGATTTGAAAGTGGCAGAGCATAAAAGGCAGAGTTACTTGCATGACCTGTCTTGCCAGGTATATCTATAAACAGAGCTACCACTTTTAAGTACGATCACATTAGCCTGCTAGGGATTATTAACTGGGTAAGTCTACAGGAAAAACTAGACTATAAACAAAGAAAAACAATTCTAGCAAGGAAGTGGCGACTGATTAAATCTCTTCCAAATCATATTTGGTAAATAACAGAAATAGTGCCTAGTGACACTTTTCATAATTTTCTCTTCAGACTCCGATGTAAGACAGAATGATCCTTCAGGTTACAACTTCAAGCTAGAACTTAGGTCACAGCAGGTGAGTGACATAGCTAAGTTTGCAGCTACTTATAAACTTATTAGGCTGTCATGGAATGGACATCACTGATTAGTGTTTACTAATGTGAAGGCCAGTAGAATTAACTGGGGTGTGGATACATTCTTAGGGGATGAGGTCAATCCATGACTATTAGCCAAGATGGTCACTGGATGAAGACTTCCTCTGACACACACTCAGTGCTGGATATCATCATAGCTAGATTAAATACCAGACTAAACAACATTGGTTTGATGTCCATTCCATGACAGCCTAACCAATGTCAGCTCTTATGTACTTACTAGATTCTTACACAGAGACTGGACGGGGGCAAAGAGGTGCAGTCAAGTAACGTTAACTGTAAGAACATGCACTTGTGAGCTACCAATCAGTTACAAAACACCACACTAACTTTTAGAAGTGAAGTTAGCTTAAAGAGTTAGTTTCAGAGACTTTTACTCCCAAGTACTAAATTGGAAGTTTTGCTTCCCTTTTCCCATGGGAACCCAGCTCATGACGACTCAAAAGACTCTTAGTCCTGACATATCTACTTGAAAAAGGGTCTTGAGAGAAAACTGGCCCACTCCATAGCCATAGCCATAACGAAATAGTTAAAATAGCAAGTCAGGAGTGGAAGAACATGGTTGTTCTTTTAGGCAATCTCAAATAAGAGATCTTTATAAAGTACTTTTGATATTTAAATGTGAACTGTATAAGGATGTCTACACACACAAGATTTACTGTAATAATGAAACTAAGTTTCACTATTTAAAATACTTTCAGGAAAACAAGTATACGTTTTTACAGTCATTTAAAAAAAGGAACAAAATGTACAATAGAAAACAAACTTGTAGAGCTGGATTCCCCATAACAAAGAGACAAGATGGAGAGCACAAAGCTTGAAATAAAAAGTAAGTGTGCAAATATATTACTATATTTGGAAGGCAGTCTAGAATGGGCACAAATATGCATTATACCTCAGATCATCTTTAACTGTTCCCCAGTTGTGGGCTCCACTTCCACCCCTTTTGTCTTCTGCTCTGATTCCTCTAGAGACAGAAACAGTATTCTTTAAATTCAGAACTCCCCCATCTCAGTGACGTTCCAAACAATATTTATACATGTTTACCACATAACCCCAAAATAGCAACTTAATGCTCCCTTTTTAAAAAAAGAACAGTTATACAAAACACTTACGTTTTATCACTCCCACTCTGTCTTTCAAATTCCCGTTTCCCTCTTTGGTCAAAGCCATTAAAACTCCTGTTCATCCCAGCACCTCTGCCTCGGACTCCACCTCTTCCTCCCCCACGGCCTCTCATTGATCTTTCCCGATCAGATCGGTCAATTGGCCTAAGGAGAAAAATTTCTAGTCATCCTACTTCTGAAAATAAAGATTAAACACAGTACGATATACTAAAATACGTTATCTACATACAATAAGTCACTTGTCATCCCAAATGTCTGACATTTCTAAAACTTTGGTTTAAATTTGTATGCACTCATCTGAAGGTAGGTACTTGCCACTTTTCTTCCATTTGAAAGCGGAACAGGATCTAGGAGTCTTATTATATTCCTTTCTTTTGAAGACAGTAGTGTGTATAAACTTATTAGGCTGTCATGAAATGGACATCACCAATTAGTGTTTACTAACGTGAAGGCCAGTAGAAATCTATTTCTTGCAAAACAGATTTAAGCTGTTATTACTGTTAAGAGTTACTGCCAAAAGACAGACTGGAACGATCTTTTTAGCAACAGCATTCCTGATGAGGTAGAAAGCAAACGTTACTAGTTGTGTACGCAGTGTAAGTTTACAAACAGTAAACGTACACAAAATAATTTGATTTTAAACTGAATGTCTTATTAATACAGGGGGATATACTTAGCCAAAACAGGGGGAAATATAAGGGGAAATGCTTAGCCAAAGCAGAAGTCCAACATTTTGCCTGTGGCCCCATTAGATTTAAATAGAATCCTGTGATAGCAGACAGCAAAGACCCACAAAGTATATCAAATATCAGTTGGTACTGCATCCTATCTGCAAAAGGGATGACCCCACCTGGGCTCCCAAACGAGAGCACTACTTTTTAATTGGCACTAAACAAGGTAATGATTTTATTAGAATTCTGGCAGCTGACAACACATGTAGGTTGCCAAATGTATGCTGGGGAGAGGAACACAAAATGAAGGGCACTAATACCATCCATCTCTTTTGCAGGATTTGTAGCCAGAAGCACCACATTCCACTGAGCATCCCCTTCCACAAACGTGCCTGAGCCTGCCGATGCCAAGCACCCCTGTTATGCACGAGTGAGCTGCAGAAAACATCCCATGCTCTGGGGGTCCAGTGTCTACAAAAGGGCTGATTGGGAGTTTGTTTACAGCAGGGACGGGGAACCTCAGGCCTAGGGGTTATGCCCTGGATCTACTTCCTAACCCCCAGCACTGTAAAAAATTTAGTTCAGGATAATGGTGCAGAGATGAGGGCATGCGCACACAGCCAGATCCATAATCCGGATCTTCCTTTTTTTTTTTTGGGAACACATCCCTTAACCACCTCCATACCCAACTTCTATGCAGTCCTTGAAACTAGTACTAATTTTTTAAATGGCCCCCCGAAGGGGAAAGGCTCCCAACCCCTGGTTTACAGGGTGGGGAAGAGAGGATTATTGGGGTCACATGTCTACAAAGTATGAAAATAACATGCCACGTTCATGGTACAAGTCACACACATTGTCGCAATGATGAACTCCGCAGTCGTGTCAGCAGGACTGGCAGCTCCACTGCCACCCGTGTAGTGAGGATTGGTCTCACAAACTACTTGGTGAAACCTCTCAGCATGCCTGAAAATTGCAGAATGCCATCTGCAGTTTATAACATGGCTAACGGCAACTGCTGTGGTGGGATGTACATGAGTACCACCAGGAGGTCCAAGAATGCACAGCACAACCATGTGACACTACCCTGAAATCCAGCAGGTTACCATCTGAAATTGCCTAGAAAGCTGGCCATTAGGCTCACATGATGACAAAGCATGTCACTATGCAGATTATGCCATCAGTCAATCGATGTTTCCCAGCTTTTTGGCTGCCATTTTAATCAGGCACGCGTGTTGCCAGTGCCACTCCATGAGGAACTCATGGTAGGCAAGGTCCATTTGTAGCATTGACTGCAACATTTTCTCTATGTGGGGCCAGAGAATGTTGGAGGGTATCAATCAAGGCCTGGTGCAGTTTGACATTGATGGTTGCAGTTCCGTCATGTGATTTAGGACAGTGGGCTGCGAGGAAGTTTGAGAATGCACTGTCTGTGAACCAAGGTGCTCTTGGAGGGTTTTGTGGTATCACAAAGGTGTACACCAGGTATCGTTAGGCACAGAAGAATGCTTGCTTAGCACCCTTCTGTGACGGGCTGTCATTGGGTGGAATGACACCCAATGCCTGTCAAATGATACATTACTGACAACACGTGAATCAAAACCAAAACTTTCAGTGAGCGTACACCTATTTGGCAGAGTTTAACTGTTACTTTCCAAAAAATAAAATAAAATCAAGGGACAGAATGGAGTGTCATGTGCATGCTGTGGGTATCACAGCACCCCGTGTTGCACAAGTGGCTGCCAATGGAGAGTCTTGTCCTACCTGTCATTTGGGAAAGGCAGAATGTCAAGATTTCCCTGCAAGAACATGCATCATTGGAACCCTATCACCCCACTGCTTGACGGATGCATCTCTCTGACCACAACGTCGGCATGGAAGACTGTCACCTGCATGTGTTAGCACTTGGACTGAAACAGCACATCCTGGTCGATGCCAATACTAGCAGGCACTGCGATATATGGGAGCTGTGGGAGACCCTAACCCTCTTGGACTAAACCCAAGATGCAACTACTAACGTGAGACCTCAGCCCAATGATACCCTACTGTCTCATCAGGAGCCTCATGATCCCAAAGGGATGCCCGAGGGACCAGCCCGAGTACATACAGCATGTGACAGTACTGAGCTTCAGAACCCAGGAAGTGCCAACGAATGGTAGAGCAGACCACATCATGACAGTTGTGAGTGTGCAGGAATTGACAGAAGAGTGAACTGCAAGATCTGGTGCATCCCAAACATACAGCTTGCACTTGGGTATCCAAGGCCATACTTTGTATACAGCTCTATATTATGTCTGATCCATGCCAGAAGGTACAACTGTGACTTCAAGGAGCAGGGGATCCTCCTACAGCAGTTGGGGCTTGGTTGAATAAGATCGCATACATACAATGGAAACGTCAAGACAGCCCCTGACAAATGAACTGCAGAGAGGGCAGCCAGTACTACATGCTGCTGTACCCTAGCAAAACACAAGAACCACACCAGTTCATACTAACTGTCCATTTAGCCCAGCATCCAGTCTCCAACAGGTCGTAATGGGGTGATCCATTCTCCATGGTTCATTCCCAGCTCCCGATAGTTTGTGTCCCAAATCTACTTGGCTAATAGCCATTTATGGACCTGTCCTCCATAAGTTTACCTAAACACTAATAGCATTAAAGAAGCAGGACTGTAGCAGAAGATCAGACACTGCTTTTCACACGGCTTAAAGAGCAGCACTTGCAACAAACTGTCACTGCTTGCATGTCAAGGGCATGAGAGGGGCTGCCACAGTGCATCGCACCCCAGAAGTCTCATGCGAGACCTTTCTTCTACCCGACAGACTACCAAACCATTCCACAGAGCACTGCGAGTTGGACAGCAAGATGCTGGGCACAAAAATCAAGCATACTCATGCAAGAGGGAGGGTGTCTGTTCGATAGGTTACTTGGCCAGAGCATGCAAAACACACAACACCTCTAATACAGATAGCATTCCGTTGTTAACACCCTACTCTGGGCAAGGTGGCTCTGAAATTGCTCCAGAATCTTCACCGAGAGTCCCCTTCTATCTCCTTTGATGGTACATACTTTTCTACTGCGAACTCCACTTGTCTTTCCATTTCATAGGAACGGTATTCCCTGAAAGAAGGCTTCCATTCGGCTTTATCTTGTTTTCTCTCTGTTCCCCTGTTCTCATTCCATCCTTGCTGTTCTCCTCTTTTAGGAGCTCGCTTCTGGCCTACACACACAAAAAGTACAGTGTAAGTATTAGTAGCATAAAATTTCAAGTTTAATCAAGTAACATATATTGGTTAGCAAGGTATGAATTGTGTATCCATCCCCATTGCAAAATTTATATTCTAAAACTAGACTGAAGTCAGTTGTTTTTGTACTCAAGTACTTGATCTTTTTTTGGTCAGTGAACCAGACTCCCATATGGAATTCCTGTTAATGGTAGCCAACAAGCATCTCTTTGGAGTAAGTTGTTTTCTCGTTGAAAAAAAACGTTAGTTAACAAGGAACAAATAGTTTTAGTATTGATATCTTTTCTCCCAGAAACGTTTAGTGCTAGCCCTGTCAGTTTTATTAAACAGCAATCCAGTACAGCACTCTGAGGTACTGAAACAGGAGTAAAATTAAGACAAATGCAGAAAAGGTTTAAGTTCCTCTTAAAACAGTGGTGTAACTAGATACCCAGTAAACATGAAAGTATTTTCCAAATACTGTTTACTTTTCACTGTGTATGCTCCTTAATTACATGCTACATTTCATCACTTTAGTTTGAACTAACACACATTAGTTTACTTTAATTCTCATGCAACAATACGAAGATATTTAGTGATTCAGACACTGCAGGGAAACACGTTTCACAAATTAGGATATCTTCCAAAACAAGTTTGAAAACATTTGCCAGTTAACAGTTTAACAAAATCTAGATTAGAGTCCTGCACAAGTAAGACCCTCTTCACTTTAATGCCAGATTTTTAAGATTGACTGTTCATGCAATATTCCTCCAATAAACTTCATCCCACACTAAGCTACTGAGGTCACCACTGCCCAATGGGATAATGCATCTCATCTATACATGTATTTCCATTCAGAGTGGATAGAAATAAACCAGTTTATAATTTCATTTAGGGTTTCTTTCTACATCCACATATTAATTTCATTGTGTGGCTAACAATAAACACTCACATCAATGCTACAGTGTGTAGGTGGAAGAAAAGAAGAATTATTTTTTGAAGTTGAGAATGTTTCATGAGATTATATTACACACAAAATTTATTAGAGGTGGGCAAATGGAGGCAAGGAGCCGCAAGAAGCTCTCACTAGAAGTGGCTGCTTGGGGGGTGGGTTCATACAGCTCCCTCAGAAGCAACAGAAGCTGAGTCACCATTTCAGCTGACGGAGCCTCACGGGGGCCTGTGGGTGAAGGGGGAACATGGCCTGTGCCACTGCTGCTGTCCAAACCTACCAGACTGCCTGGAAGCCAGAGTTTTGTGAGGGGGCAAGAGAGGCAGGGGAATCAGCTCTGCCCTGTTCTCAGAATTGGTGAAGCTGTGAAGTAATGCGTGTGGCTCTTGGTGATGTGAACATTTTGGTATGTGGCTCCTGGGCTTTGGAACTTTACTCAACCCTGATATATAGAGAATGTGTTCTGTGCACATATATGCACACACCTTCTCTAACTCTAATAGTTTCACAAGGTTTCAACGTGTACTTAGAACTACCAAAGTCCATCTAAAATGTCTTCATATAGGAATCAATACTTATCCTAAATAATTTTGTTTCAAACTATGGCTTATACAAGCTACTTAATTCTCACCACTTATGAATAGCTTTTGAGCAGCTTAATTGAGCAGAAGTTTATGGAATTCTGCAAATTCACTGCTTGCCCTTAAGGAAACAAAATGCAGGAAGTTTTTATTTGAGCTATTAGTAATGCTCATTGTAAGCTCGATGCAATACAGCATTGGTGCTGGCATTAGCGTAGTACCTTTCATGTAAAGTAGATCCTAAAACAATTCAGTGCAGTGCAGTCACTAATTTATGCACAATACTGTATTGAAATAGGTGAAGAACATTGTATCCATGTGAAACTAAAGGGGGGGGGGGGAGGAAGCAAATAAACAGAATACATATAATTCTTCTTGGATATGGGCAAACATCCCTATTTTAAGAAGTTCTGCTACATTATCAGAGGACCCCTACCATCCTACAACTAAGGCAGAGACAGCTTTCTAGCTAAAAGCCAAAGCTTTAAATAGCAAGAACGGCTACTTCCTTAAAGATCACTACTTGAAAATTGGTGTGGGGGTACAGTTATGTGGATACCCCAAGTTATAGCACCTTAAAGCTAACGGCAGAGGAACAAAAAAAATCTTGCGACTTTTGAGGTCTAGCACTCAAAGCTCATATAAAGCTGAAAACTTGCAAATACCCTTTCTGCCATGCCTTCTGCTTTTAATTAGTACTATTTACTTAGACTAACGGTTTTGAAATTATAAACAACTTTCCGTTGCAAAGATTGAAAACAGAAGTCAGGGGTGGACAACCTCCAGAACAGTCCTTTTCAATCTGGCTACCAAATAGTCCCTTGCAGCTTCTCTGCACTCCTAGTTTTCAAAATTCCTGACTGCCACACTTCACAGCCTGCTGGTAGCCTGCCAAGCATAAACCCTTCGGGGCCAGCGGCCATACTTCGTACACAG
Source organism: Sphenodon punctatus (assembly GCA_003113815.1). NCBI lineage: Eukaryota > Metazoa > Chordata > Lepidosauria > Sphenodontia > Sphenodontidae > Sphenodon > Sphenodon punctatus. The sequence goes on along the minus strand of QEPC01008874.1, from coordinate 8,457,308 downwards.
AAGATGGTCATGCTCACCCTCCCCACCCATCAGAACCCTGAAGGAGTTGAGAAGGCAGTTTCACACCCGTTCTAAGCCCTCAGAGAAGTCTCGAGCAATGTTGGCTTCAATACACCTTTCCCTCTTATTAGGAGTTGGGTGACATTTATTCTCCAAGCAGCACTGGCAGCAGTTTTTTGGCACAGCAGCTTTACTCAAGAACATTGGTTTGAATCTGTCTCTGTGACTCTACATACTTTAAAGTCTCAGAGGATTCCGTTTAACTTTCAGGTAGTGAGGGGTGTACTTTCAGGTAGTAGGAAGGAGAGGTGGCTGCAGGAGGAGCAATACAACATCCAAAGGCCTGTTCCAAGGGTCAACCAGTGGGCCTTATGCCAATCCAGAAGCAAACAGCACATGCTTTTCACAGCACTTCCAGTTTACTTTCGGCATCTGTGAAGGGTCTGCCAGCCTTGGGAAATATATAGTTTCCCCAACAGTCTATTTTGCAGACTGTATTGTACATATTAACATGAAGCACAGGCAGCTGAGATTAGGAAGTGGATATCTATCTTCATTTTCAAAATTCCATTTCTCCACTACAGATCTGCCTTCAGAAGCTTTTACAATACAAACCCTAATATATAACCTGGGAAAGCTAAAAGTTGCAGCAGTGGCCAGGAGGGCCTTTCACCAATTACATCTGATTAGAAGGCTGTGACTGTTTCCATAAGATTCAAATTTGGCCACCATCATCCATGCCTTCATAACCTCGAGACTAGACTACTGAAATTTGCTCCATGTGGGGCTGCCCTTGAAGACGGTTTCGAAGTTGCAGCTGGTGCAGAACACGGTGGCCTGCTGTTTTTTTGAGGGTGGGTTGCCAGGAGCACATTACACTGGTGATCCAGTCTGCACTGGCTGCCAATAGTTTTCCAGGCACAATTCAAGGTGCTTGTTTGGGTCCCAGGTATCTGAAAAAACCACCTCCTCCCTCATGTCCCTCCAGGGTGCCATCTCCCAACTGATGTTTTTATGACTAGGGCGCGCAGTGAGGCGTTCTCGGTAGCTGCCCCACGATTATGGAACATCCTCCCTTTGGAGATCCGCTTATGCCCAAGCCTGTTCATCTTCTGTAAGTGACACAATACCTTTTTATTTGGCAGACAGGGATAAGATGAAATTGGGTGCAGTATCAGGCATTTGTTTGTTTTTTTTAAAAAATCAATTTTAACAGCATTTATTCCATTTTAGAATTGTAAGCTGCCCTAAGCCTCTGCAGGAAGGGCAGCATAGAAATATTAATGACACAAACAAATACCTGTTGGAACTAGCCATTTTAAAAAGAGTGTTGCTTTTTAGAATGTCGTGGACCTAAGGAATTTCCCAAATGGCTGAATGGTTTATTGCCTTGAAAGTATTTAACAATTATAGTCCAACACTTGAATATATACTTGTTTTTTTTAGCATTCAAGAATTATTCCTATGATACCTGTAAATACTAATAAACAACAGTTAGAAATGTTAATGACTGCACATTAGCAGCTAGTTAGCCTCTACTGGTGGGAAATGCAAGCTCTGCATTTCACTGAGCTTTTACACTTGCCAGCCTCTTTACTGAAATGTGATCACAGTTCCAAGAATGAGATAGTAAATCTAACACTGAGACACACTTAGCTGCAATGAGTACATTAGCTTAGGGAGCAGAGAACAAAACTGACTTTTAAACAAAACAACAAACATCCACCAAGATTAAGGAAACACGGGGGGCGGGTACCCCAAAGAGAACTGCTTTCAGCACAGTTGGTCCAATAAGAGAGGTTATTTGAACCACTGACTGTTACTTGGGATCAACACGGCAGCCACACTCTCTCTGGACTGCTCTCTTAAAATGCAGGCCAAGCCAACAGAACTCCTGGGGCAAGAATTCAGCATACAGGAAGAACACTCTAGGAGACACTTAAAGGCTGGCTTCCATTTTACTTACAGGTTCTCTCTTACTAGTGAGAACTTAGCAATGATATTCAGATTAAGACAAAACTTATTTTGTATTATGGAGCATTTCCTCAAGAATGGCAAGCAACTGCAGCATAGCTACTAAAAGTAAAAGTTCTAAAGCTGCACAGTAAACAAACTGAAAATTTTCCCAGCTTTACTTACATATCCCAAGTACAAGTTGTTGTTTTTTTAGTTCAGGTTACAGTGTGAAACTCATGCAGATCAAGCCAAAATAATGTAGGCTGTGAACTAGCACTCTGATTTGCAGACAAAAAGCTTAGCTTTGCATATTGGGAAGTTTTAGATTATTTCTAAATTATTTTAATTGGTGGCTTATTTTTCCCACCAAGCTAAAAATGTCTTACCCCTTTGTCCTAGGTCTGAAAGACGAAATAATGTCAGTGGACTTTAGGCACTAATAGGAGCAAGTTTGGAGTCAAAGTTCAGGATAAGTTCCAATAACTATAAAATATTCCATAAACATGCTACATGTCTTCCAGACCTAGGATAACACAGTAGGACATTTGAAAAATAATCAAGAGTGTGATGAGTTTACTAATTTTGCTTGCCTTTCTAGGAAGGTACCATTTTGTTTTGAAGATGTAATGCATATTAGGGAAGGAAGGCATCAAAAATTATAGAAAGGAAGACATCTAAAGTTATCGAATACATAGTTCTCTTCTGAAGAAGGTATGGCAACTCTGAGCCTGACTTTATATGAACAGGTGTGGATTTAATTCCCTGTAAACTCAGCTACCCAATAATCCCTCTGGTCATTTAGATGGATTAATCTAGTACAATATACCTATTTTCCCTTCTTCTGACAGCATCATGGTCAGGACTGTAAAGAGAAGTCATTTAGCAGCCAGGCATAACAGACTATTTACCAGACTGGGACTTCTGGCGGTAAAGAAATCTGGGCTGTAGAACTCATTCACCAGCACCAATAAGGCAAGTGGATTTTTACAACCCTGGTCACAGTCTTGCTGGAACTCTATCAGGAGATGCATTTCTTGTAACGTCCTCCCATTATTAATGCAAATCAGTGATGTGGGTTTTCTGGAAAACTTTGAAATGGAAAATTTTCCAATGCAAATTTTCTTATTTGCATTAAAATCGGCATAAGAACATTTTGATTTGGAAAATTTTCCTGTGCAAAATTTTTTATGCAAATTTTCTAGAAATTTTTTCAATGCCCTAAATATATAATTTGGTAGTGGAAATTTTTCCACATCACATCACTGCATTCTGTAGGGAGAATTGGACTAAAAAGTAGTCCGGAGAGGCTCTAGAACTTTTATCTTGCAATCCTACTGCATATGATCAGGACCCATCTGTTCCCAGTGACAAGAATCTTCCAGCAGCTGTCCCTGGTTACCTCTAATGGGAGGGAAGACTAATGGTAGCATCAAGATAGGTCAAGTGCCTTTTAAAAGAGGTTTTGTTTTTGGCGGTGTTTGAACAGACTTAGGATCCTTTGACTTTTGATATTGCCAATTCCAAGAAGTCAAAGCTGGTTTTCATGCTAGCAACCAGTTTTCTTCAGAGTCCTCCAATCCAATTTCTTAACAAATTTCAACACAAAAGTCAAGAGTCTAATATTCTTCCTTGGTTAGCAAGCTATTTGATTGCCTATGGAGTCACTGTAGTGGGAATGCATTTGAAAATATACAAGCTCTCACTCATCCGAGCCCAAATAGTAGTCCTCTGGATCAGGAACTGAAATGGGTACCTGTTGAAACAGATTCATGGTACCTCTCCCAGTTCAGGTACCATAAAGTCCCTGCACCTGAGTGGGTATCCATTATGCTGGGGTGGGGGGCAGATAGCTTCAGAGGCCTGGGTCAGTTGGACATACACCTGCACTTACCCCAGGTAGTGGCATGTACCTAGCCAGCTAGTCTAGGCCCCATGCCACTTGGATCATTACTGGTGCTGCCATACACACCTAACTCCACCCCGTCCCTCACTGTCTATCCATGCCACTCCCACAGGTAAGTGCCATGGGTATCTGCTATCTATAGCTAGTGCTCCAATATACAGAGGTGCATCTCTGATATTATGGCATCACAGACTTTATACTGAAGAATAAATTCAGCCCTGAAACAAAGTAATTGGGATAACTACTTTTTTTTCCTTCTCTTAGATTTGGGACTAGGATTGCAGTTACACTCTCAACAGACTTACACGTAACCCTGGTAAACCTAAACCTACGTTGGAAGCTATTCTAATTAGTAAGTGCAAATGGACTTTTAAACATAAAAGAGTAACAACAATGGACAACAAAATGGATATTATATCACTCAGTTTAATTGGTATTACATATCAATTCAGTTTAACTGGTATGACAGAATCTGCGTTGTGAGCCACCACCCCAAGATGCCGGAGGCAGGAGGGAGCAGCATATACATTTTAGTATAAATAAATAAAAAACTCTGTGTGCACTCAACTTTGCATTAACACTAAAAGCTTTTCATCTTCAAAGCACTTCATACATTTAGTTTCTGTTCAGTAAATTAGACTTAAATCCCAAATCTTGCTCCAAAGTGATCCACGCCCCACTCCAACACACAAAAAAATAAAACCAGGTTAAATCTAAGCAATCTTTCACTACTCAACACATCACATGGCAGGAAGCTCAAATTACCACATTAACTTGATTTTCAAAAATTTTGCTTTGAGTCTCCCCAGTAAAAACATGCATGCCTGTAAGGCTTAAATTACCTCAGGAAGACAATCCAGTCTACTTTTTAAAATTCAACATAGTCATCCACTCGGTTCATTGTGTTCCCCAAGTAGCATTTGCTACTTCTTAACTTCAGAAGCAATACTCTGCTGTGTTTTAATGTGTAATATGGGAGATGTAAACTGAAATGTACTCGAATTACAGCTACAGTCGGTTCTATACGAAAAAAATTATAGAAAGGTGTATCCTGTTTCACTACTGCTACAAAACCTGAACCAGGCAACCACCAAATCCAGTCTTCAGACAGAAGCGAGACACTTGAAGTATTCGGGTGCAGAAGCACTTGGTTCCCAAACTCTGTCCTGTCATCTTACCAAGGGAATCGCAGGTGAGCGACTCCGAGCAACAAGTTAATAATGGCAGGTCGGTGGAGAGATAAGCACGTGGCTGCACAGCTGTCAGCTCTCCCGAGTCAGCACTGCGTCACACTGCCCGGCCTGGCCCGGCCTCTGCGCCTGGACACCCGGGTTGGAAGCGGGGTGGGTAGCGAATTGGGGGAGGAGGATGGAATGGGTCGAGGGGAATTTGCGTCCGAGGGCGCGTGTTCCTTCCCGCCGCGTCCCCAAGCTACTAGGCCGGCGGCCTCAGCACAGAGGACGAGAAGAGAAGCTCACAGGTGGCTACTGCTCCCCTCCTGCCTGCGGCCTGCGGCCACCGGCTCCTACCCCCCCC
>QEPC01008874.1:8408307-8443300 GCA_003113815.1 Sphenodon punctatus | reverse complement strand
AGGAGGGGGAGGAGTTAGGAAGAGATACATTGAAGGAGCGGTCACAAAGGTAGGAGGAGAACCAGTCGAGGACAGAGTCCCGGAATCCAAGGGAGTGAAGCAAGTGGTCAACAGTGCCAAAGGCAGCAGAGAGATCAAAGAGGACAAGAATAGAGTAGCCACAAGATCGTTGGTGATCTTAGCCAGAGCGGTTTCAGTGGAGTGAAGGGGGCGGAAGCCAGATTGGAGGGGGTCAAGGGAGGAGTTGCCGGAGAGGAGGTCGAGGCAACGGGAGTAGACAACCCGTTCAAGGAGTTTGGAAGCAAAAGGGAGGAGCGAGACAGGATGGTAATTAGAGGGTTCAGAGGAATCCAGAGTGGACTTTTGAGGCTGGGGGAGACAGTGGCATGTTTAAAAGCAGAAGGGAAGGAGCCGGTAGAGAGGGAGAGGCTGATTATGTGGAGGAGGGGAGGGGCAACGGTGGAGGTCAGGAGGCGGGAAGGAATGGGGTCCAGGGGGCAAGTGGAGGGGTTGGAGGAGAGCAGGGAGATTTTCTCAAGGGAGGAGGGAGGGAGGGAAGGAGGACAGGAGAGGGGGGGAGGGAGAGGGAGGGGAGTGGTAGGGGGAAAGAGGACTTGGAGGCGATTTCCAGGCAGATCTTGTCAATCTTAGAGGTGAAAAAGAGAGCAAGATCCTGAGCGGAGAGAGAAGAGGGAAGAGGATAGGGGAGGTTGAGAAAGGAGTCAAAGGTGGAAAAGAGGCGGTGAGGGTCACTGGAGCAGGACTCAATGCGTGAGGCATAGTACTGCTGTCTAGCGAGGGAGATAGCAGAATTGAGCGATGAGAGGCAGAATTTGAAGTGGAGGAAGACAGCGTGGTAGTGGGAGTTGCACCAGAGGCGTTCAGCAGCCCGGGTGCAAGAGCGAAGATGGTGAATGGTGGGGGTGAGCCAAGGGCGAGGGTTATGGGAGCGAGCTGGGCGGGAGGAGAGGGGGGCAAGGGAGTTGATGGTGGAAGCGAGAGAGGAGTTGAAGGTGGAGGTGGCAGAATCGGGGAGGAGGAGGAGAAGACTGAAGGGAGAAGAGGAGAGAGGGAGGAGGCAAAGTCCTGGGGCACAATGGCCTGCAGATCGCGGAAGGGACGAGGAGATGGAGAAGAGGAGGGGATGCAGTGGGAGAGGTTGAAGGAGGCAAAGAAATGGTCAGGTATGGGATGGGGCTGGAAGAAGAGATCGGAGACAGGTTTGGGTTTGATCTTCATATTTTGCCTGTTTAGCATGAATACTAGCACTGGTACAAGTACTACTGTAGGGAAATTCAATTTTGATCTGGTACTAGGGAAGGGGTGCTCAACTTGATTTGTGTCGAGGGCCAGAAAATTTGGTTTGGACCCAACCCTTGGGTGCATGTGGACCTGCCCAAAATTTGCATAACCCCACCCCCTGGCAGCAAGGAGCTGGGCTGGAGATCTGGGTGACAGAAGCAGCAGCAAGGGGCTCAGGTGGAGACATCACCATCAGCAGGAAGCTGGAGCCAGGGAAGGAGGGATCCAGCCAGCACCTATAATAGGCTTGCTGTCCACAGGAAGGAGAGTTTCGCACCTGTGCAGGGGCTGGAGGAAAGGCGATTACCAGAGCAGGAGGCAGCATGGCGAGCCGCAGGAAAGGTCCTTGTGTGCCGCATTCAGCCCTCGGGCCATACTTTGTGCAGCCCTGTACTAGGGGTAGTATCAGCATTAAATACCCAGAAGATGCCAATTATTAATCAGCATCAACTTTGTAACACCCCAGTTAAGGATACAATTTTTAAACCACTTACTTTGGAGTAAATTTACGGGACTTCTGTGGAGTAAGGATGCAATCCGCTGCCATTAAATTACTGGAAGCTGAGCCACACAGGGCCCTTCCTTTTATTGGTCCCATACTTTACTTCCACTCCCGCCCCTATGAATACAGTAGACCCAATGAGGGTCCCAAAGTGGCCATTTTATTACTGGAAGTTGCTAGTTATATCTTTTCCCCCAGCTGATAAGTACCTACTACAGTTTTTTAGAAACATGCTAAAAAAAGTGTTGCTCTACTCCCAAGATTTTTCTTTTTACCTGTTAAAGACTTCCTCTAACACCGATTTTCTAGAAAGAGCAATTGGGCCACTTACCTTTGTGAATTGCTTTTTTATGGAGAATGTCCTGGCCAGGCATTCTGGACTCTGGGGCGCGATCTCCGGCATGGCCACTAGGAGGCAGCATCCACTAAATTTTCCTAGTGCTCATGCCCAAGGGACTTGTTACCTCTGGCAATGCCAGTTGATATCTAAGCCTATCTGAAATAAAGTTCAACTAACAATTCTATCTAAATGAGTCCTACAACTGAATATAATGTGCCTACATCCTAACCAACTGAAGACCTCACATGAACAAACAATGTGGAAAACATAACGACCAGGGCCGGCCCTACCGCGGAGCAGCTTGGGGCGGCTGCTCCAGACCCCGCTCCTGGGGGGCCTGCCAGTGGCCGGGAGCTAGGACCCCTGAGCGTAGGGCCCCTGGCCGACTCCGACTGACAGGCAGTGGAGGGGGCAAGCAGGATTGAGGGAGGCAGAGACCCAGCCTCTCCCACACTCCGTGCCCCCCCACCTTCCACTGTCTGTCACAGTCTCATCCAGGGGAAATGAGAGAGAGGCGGGACCTCTGCCTCTCCCTCATTTCCCCTGGCTGAAACTCCAAGGCAGCAGAGGGGGCCCATGGTGTGAGGGAGAAGCAGAGGCCCCACCTCTCCCTCACTCAGTCGGTGCCCGCCCCCACCGCCTTTCAGTCTCTCGGCCAGGGGAAATGAGGGAGAGGCGGGGCCTCTGCCTCTCCCTCATTTCCCCATGCCAAGACAGCTGAGGGGAGGGGATGGGAGGCAGCGGAACTTCCAGTGGCGGCGGGCAGCGCAGCGGCAGATTTAATCTGCTGCTGCGGTGCGCACCCTGCCTCAGATCCTCTGTCCTGGATCTGTCTCTTATACACATCTAGATGTGTATAAGAGACAGGCCTCTGCCTCTCCCTCATTTCCCCATGCCAAGACAGCTGAGCAGTGGAGGGGGGCGGGCAGCGGAACTTCCAGTGGCGGCGGGCAGCGCAGCGGCAGATTTAATCTGCTGCTGCGGTGCGCACCCTGCCTGAGATTCTGAGCCCAGCACGGGGCCCAAGTTGATGGTGATGGTGGCAGCGGATCAGGTAAGTGATCCAATGGCTCAGGGATGGGAAGAGGGGAGCGTGCCTCCGCCTATCCCTGAGCCCAGGCGGTGCACCGCCCCCAGTTAGTTGCTTTTCTATGGAGAATGTCCTGGTTGGGCATTTGACCCGCCCTGTTGATTGTACATAGTTATCAGGGCCGGCCTTACTATATGTGGGGCCCAGGGCAGGGAACGAAGGCGGGTCCCTTTTCTTCCGTCTGTAGGGACGAAAAAAGGACCTTGCAGAATTCAACTGTTGTAATGTCCTCTTCTTCTCTTTATTCAATGCATCGGCCAAGACCGGATCTAATGCCACACCAAATAATTTATTTACCTGAAAAGGTGCATTTGCGAGAGTTTGCATAACTGTACGCCTTCCAGGAACACAGCCACAACCTCCTACAGGTTACCACACTCGCAGTCATACCACAGGCTGCCCAAATCAATGCATCTGTAGAAGCATCAGTCATAAAGGCTACTGCCAAAATTAATATTATCTCTTAATTTAGTGGCCTCTGTATCTGACATTTCTGTGTCCCTTCCAAGCTTATACCAATTTAAAACAGCCATGGCATAGTTGGAGGAGGCTGTTGCCATTTGTAAAATATTGGCTAGAGCATCATAGGTCCTGCGTAAAGATGCCTCTATACCCCTATCTGTGACATCTCTAGGAAACACATCTCCCTCTAAAGATATGATTGATCATCTTGTCAGAGAAGCAGCTGCTGCACCCACCTTTGGTGTCTTGAAAAAAGCAGTCTTACTTTCTGAAAACTGATAAAGGGACTCCTCTGTCTTTGACAGTCTGTGTGCTTTTCCAGGCTGCTTCCGTTCAAATCAAATCAAATTTTTATTAGGCTCAAGCTTTCGCCATGGCCAACAAATAAAAACAACAACAATGACATCATAAACACAATATCACATAACAAACATTCCACGAATTTGTCCTGCTGACTATATTATTTGGTCAATTCCCTATATACACACAAATATGTGTATCATATAAAATTGTGCGCTAAATTACATATAAACATACATTAAAAACACAAAACATATATCAAAGCACAAATTTTCACAAATAAAATAAGATATAAAAATATGGTCACAGACTCAAATTATATTAAGTATAGTTGGATAGGCCTTCAGCCTCATTTATGGCTTATCCTTCTCGGGGATTATGGCGCCGGCACTTGACCCCTGATAGGAACCTCTTCAAAGAGCTAATAATCTCTTATATTGTTTAATATTAGTTCTTTATGTTCGATATCGGCTTACCCTTCTCGGGGGTCATGGCGCCAGCATTTATCCCCTGACATGGCAGCCCAACTTATATAGGGAATACTCCTGATGGTTTAGGTGGCTTGCCCTTCTCGGGGGTTATGGTGCCAACACTCCCCTGGCTAACCATCCTCAGAATTTGCAGGCCATATTCACATACCTATCCTCAAACAGGCAAATACATTATTGGCAAATACCCCATAAATCTAACAAAACAAACCGATAAAATACTCTTAACCCGGTCTTATTCCTAACTCAGTCCCTCACCCCCTTTATAACCATTAAAAGGCAAATATCAAATTCTAATCCATTCTTCCAAGATAGCTATTCGGCAGAGCACCCTTCCTAAGATCACCCTATCTGCCATGCGGCCCTCTTTACTTAATCTCTGTTCACATTTACTGGCAGGATTCCTCTTAATTCTATCATGCCTCCTCTAATCTAACTTTTACAGCAAGATACACAAAGGTAGCAACAGCAATCAGATCCTCTGTCCTGGATAAACTCAGCATGTATTTTATCCTATACTCCATATCCCAATGCTCTTTCCCCTGCATCAATGGCAAAATCCAAACCTCCCTTAAATTTTTATACAATAGACACTAAAAGAGAATATGTTCTATCGTTTCCACTTTCCCCAGGCTACAAATGCACTTACGTCTATCCTTTGGTAGTGCGTTATACCAGGCATGGTGCTTCCGTTCCAATTTAATTAATTTCTCTAAGGCAGCATCCAAAATTAAACCTTTTCCTTTGGAGCATGCCTTAGGCATGTACTCTCACTCAGAGTCATCTGAAGAGAGCGCTTCCTCATTTTTATGTAATTTCTGCCTTAAATCCAAGGTCTTCACTACTCTACTATGTATCTTTAAACCTAGCGAGGATGGAAAGAGCCTACCTGGATCTGTAGCAGAATCACAGGATGACTCCGCTGCCTGTAGTTCTCCCTCAACAGTCACACCCTCATCTTCTTCCATTGAGCTACACTCTGAGCTGCGGCCCACCACAGTTAATGCTTCACTGGTCCCTACAGCAGCAGCTGATCCGCCTACAGCTCCCTCTGTGTCAGACTCAGAAACCTCCCCAACATCTGAAGGTGTTTTTTCAACATCAATAAGTCCTCATCCTCAGAGGATGTTCCAAACTCCTGTAATAATATCTGTGACTTTTGCTTCATTGTCCGAGTCTTTTGTGGCTTGTTAAACAGCTTTGCCTTTTCCAGCCAATTCTGACTGACCCTTAACCTTTGCGTTTGCCTTCTTTGAACCTTTTGAAGCAGGGGGTACTCTAACCAACTGCCTGCTTTCAATTCTGTCCAAAGAAGCTATAATATTTGTAAACGCTTCCATCTGGAGCTGGTCTAGGGGAGACAGGCCAACTGGTGTGTCAATTCCTGCCTGCCTCTGGCCCTCTGAGGCTGCTTTTAGACATGCACAGCGAACACACGACATAAAATCACGCTGCGTGGAAATATCCCACGTGTGGGATTTAGACGTGACGTTTTGCACGTTAGGGCTGATCGCACATTCTTTTAAAGCCACAAATTAAATACCTCAATGCCAAGGTATTTAATTAGCACCTTTAAAAAAATGTGCGACTGGCTTTAACACGTGAATTGTCGTGTCTAAATCCCACCCACGACATATTTACACGCAGCGTGATTTTATTTATTTATATTTATTAGCCACCCCCTCATGCCCATGGCATCTCAGGGCAGCTTACAAAACACAAAATTAATAAATTAAAATGACCATAAAACAAAATACTAAAACATCTAAAAAAAAACTAAAAACACCCCACCCCCCCAAACTTTTATCCCACCCCTCCTCCGAAAGCCTGGGAGAACAGCCAAATTTTGCCGGCCCGGCAGAAAGCCAGCAGACTTGGGGCCAGACAGGCTTCCTCCGGGAGGAAGTTCCATAATTGCGGCCCGGCCACCGAGAACGCCCTCTCCATCGTGGCCCCCTGCTTTACACGGGGGACCTCCAAGAAGGCGCCCCCGGGGGACCAAAGGGGCCGCTCTGGAGCGCAGAAGGTAAGGCGGTCCCTGAGATATGAAGGGCCAAGACCGTGTAGGGCTTTATAGGCCAAGACCAACACCTTGAATCTGGCTCAGTACGCTATAGGCAGCCAGTGCAGCGCGCGGAGCACAGCTGTTATATGCTCCGTCGGCTCGTCCCCATCAGGAGACGGGCCGCCACGTTCTGCACCAGCTGCAGCCTCCGAACCAGGAACAAGGGAAGCCCCACGTAAAGTGCATTGCAGTAGTCTAGCCTCGAGGTGAAGAAGACATGAATGAGTGTGGCCAGGTCAGGCCTGGAGATGTATGGGTGCAGTCTCCGTACCAGATACAGCTGGCGAAAGGCAGCCTTAGCCACTATCTCCACCTGCCGATCCAGACGGAGACCTGAGTCCAACATCACCTCCAGACTCCAAATCTGCTGGGCTACAGGAGGATGGAACCCTCCCCCCCTCCCCCCAAGGGGAGCCAGTACCTCCCTCGCCCTTCCCACCACCATCATCTCCGTCTTATCGGGATTAAGCTTCAGTCTGCTTTGCCACATCCAATCCACCATGGCCTCCAAACATTGGGAAAGTAATGAGACAGCAGGACCTGGATCGGTTGAAAATGAGAGGTACAGCTGAGTATCATCAGCATATTGGGGACATCGCACCCCGAACCCTCTCATGATCTCCCCCAGGGGCTGCATATACACATTAAATAATAGCGGAGACAAGATCGAACCCTGCAGAACGCCACAGGTCAAGGCCCGGGGGCTTGATGTTTCAGCCCCCAGCACCACCTGCTGGCTTCTTCCTGAGATGAATGAGTGGAACCACCCTAGGATAGTCCCGTCCAGACCCCCCCCAGGGCTCGCAATCGTCTCAACAGCAGCCCATGGTCCACTATATCAAAAGCGGCCAAGAGATCTAGCAGGATCAGAAGTGTTGAACATCCTGCATCCATCTCCCGACGGAGATCGTCCACCAAGGCCACCAGCGCCGTCTCTGTGCCATAGCCTGGGCGGAACCCCGATTGAAATGGGTCAAAGAAACCAATGCTGTCAAGATGAGCCTGGAGCTGCAGTGGCACTGCCCGTTCAATAACCTTCCCTAAAAAGGGAAGGTTAGAGACAGGTTGGTAGCTGGCGAGTGCGTCCACATCCAAGGATGACTTCTTCAGCAGTGGGCGCACCACGGCCTCCTTGAGACCCGGGGGCAAAATCCCCTGCGAAAGGGACGCGTTGATTAGCCTCGCCAACACCGTCCCCAATGTCTCCCTGGCTTTCATCAACCAGGACGGGCATGGATCTAATTCACAGCTGGTGGCCTTAACAGACCCCAAGACATCTACAGCATCGGCTGGTCTCACTTCCTGAAACTCAGCCCCAAAAGATGGACCAGATGGGGCCTCCATCACCTTGTGCTCCACCTCTACTGTCCCTAATCCAGTGTTAAAGTTGCTCTGGATCAGAGTGATCTTGTCTGCAAAGTAGGTGGCAAACTCCTTACAGCGGACTTGGGACAAGTCCCCATCCAGGCGGAGGGAGGCTGGACTGACCAGCCCCCGCAATACCCGGAACAGCTCCACTGGATGCGACTTTGCAGACACTATGAGGGCAGTAAAGATTTTTTTTCTTTGCCGTCCTCACAGCCTCAACATAGGACCGCAAATGGGCCCTTTGGAGAAGTCAGTCTGATGCCAGCACAAGTCTGATGCCAGCATCGCTCCAGTCGCCTGCCTGTCTGCTTCATACACCCCAGCCCCGCAGTAAACCAGGGGCCCTGCGGTAACGAGACAGAGGTAGGAGACGTTTTGGAGCCACCCTGTCAACGGCCTCCCCGAGCAAGATGTTCCAAGCTCGGACGAGTTCTTCAACAGTGGCCATCAAGGTCTAAGGTTAACTCCTCCAGGGCCTCCTGGAACCGTTGAGGTTCCATACGCCTCCGGGGGCGGACCAACCTAACTGGTCCATTCCCCTTCTGGGGGAATGTAGCGTGTAAATATTTATGCAGTGGTAGAATCAAGTGCAACACAACACCACAGCCCCATCCCCCGGACGAAGCCGTTTTGAGCCTTGTTAAGCCTTAAAATGTTTTGGTGGAAAATCTTTTAGGTTGTCAAAATTAAAGGCTATAATGAAATAGAAGAGCTCTAGCTGCTGTTCAAAAACAGTTTACAAACTGCAAGCCCCAAGGGTTCTTAATCTAACCCTCTACATACAAAACAACTAACAACCACGTTAAAAACTAACTAAATAAAGTAACCTACAATATTATTATTATTAGCAAGCATTTATAGAGCGCCAGTAAAGTACCTGGCGCTTTAGAAAGTAATGGAATAAACACAGTAATGAAATAACACCTAATCCTAAACAAACTAAACCTGCCACAAAGTATCCAAATCTTATCTGATGCGCTGAGTGCGCAGGATGCTCCTCCGGAGCTGATCGAGGCAGAGATCCAACTGACGTTGCCGGGGGCAAGTCCCTTGGGCATGTGCACTAGGAAAATTTAGTGGATGCTATTTCCTAGTCGTCATGCCGGAGATCACTCCCCATGTCTGGCCAGGACTTGTCCATAGAAAAGTTTTTTATAAGTTAATTATATTCAAATGTTAACAGACTGTATATTTTTAGGCTGTCTATTCTTCAACCACATTTTTGCTTATTTGACTAAACATGCGCATAGATTCTAATCTTGAAATATTACTAATATTTGTGTGTTGAAACATGAGACAATGCTAATGGCTTTAACCACTGAAGAATGTGTATTCAAAGACTAATGTTTCCCCCCATATTATGTAATTTTTCAGAAGACACCTATGAGAAATACAGGTTGTAGGTCTGCATTGCTTCTACAAGCATAATGAAACGTATTCCATTTTGCATTTAATTCAGCTGTATGTTCAATCAAGTCTTGTATCATGGGATAATCAGTGGCTAGATACTCAATTTTTAACAATAATTTCCTGCCAGGCAATCCCTGCAGTGGGCCTAACCCTCTTGACTCCAATGCTGCCCTGCAATCTGTATTTCTCATAAGTGTCCTGTAAAAATGTGCATATCTGGCCACCCTAATCCTTAAGTAGAATATGAAGGGTATCCCATTTTGCTTTTAATAGAGTTGTATGTTCAATCAAACCTTGTAACATAGAATAATCAGTGACTGTAGCCACAATAATGCTTGTTGGATTTCAAGACAGACACATCTGCGGACAAATAAAGAAACTAGGTCAGCAGCTCTTACTCTGCAAAATACAAGAAACTGGCTACCTGCCCAGAATACCAAGCATCATAAAATTGAACTGATCTGTACAATGAGTAAACTAGAAGTTAGTCAGCATATAATTCCCTTAGTACAGAAGGATGATCACCTGGATTTTTACAGCACTTAATTGTTAAAGGAGTCCCTGCGGCGGGCTCCAAGGCGCTTGGCGAGCTGAGAGGCGTTGCGGCCAAAGCTGGACAGGCTGGCCCGGCCGGACTCGGGAGGCTGGGTGCACTGGAGTCCGGGGGAGGGCTGTTCTCGGGCGCTGCGGAGCGGTGGCTGCTGAGATTGCTCTGGCGAATCCGCGCTGGGTGGAAGGAGTGAAGCTGCCGCCTCCCTAGACCCGTGGGCAGCAGGCGGTTTCACGGATACGGTAGAGGAGCGCGCGTGTGGCAGGCAAGAATGCACGCAACTAGGGTGGCCAGATAGGTAAATTGTAGAGGACACTTATGAGAAATACAGGTTGCAGGGCGGCATTGGTTTCAATGCCGCCCTGCAACTTTTATTTCTCATGTGTCCTCTAAAATGTACATAATCTGGCCACCCTACGTGCAATGGTGCAGGACACCCTCCGCTCTCCCGCGCCCCTCAAAAACGGGGAGGGGGGGGGGGGAGACACATGAACGGCTTCCCGCGCGCACCAATAAGCAACTTCCCAGCCAGCACCTGTCTTCTCTCTCGCCCCCTGTTACTTTGCTCGCTGGGGAACGGGCACCACCCACCTGGCAGCTTTAAATCGACCGCGTGATGCAGACGGGGCGGTGTCACTGATGCTCCCAGCGCGCGGGAAGCTACGCCTTAGCACCCTTGATTGGCTAGGACTGAAAACAGCCGCGCGCGCCCAGCTCAACAATCGAATCCTCCCCGTCCGTCAGAGCGTTCACGGTGCATTTAACCGCCAATCTAAATCCCGCCTTTTCTTTGCGCACAGACCAATGAGCACCCACCCGGCATTTCGTATAAAGGAATTTGAGGGCGCGGCTTGACTCAGTTGACAGTAGCCCGCGAGTCAGGAAAGCTTCGAATTCTGTTGGCCGGGGAACTAGCCAGCCAATAGGGAGCACTGACACACACCCAGCTCCGCCTGTAGCCGTCTTTGGCGGCACCAAGAGACTGGGTTTCCTCAACAACAATTGGCTGGACGGGGCTGTCACTCTGACGTACACAGCGGGTCTGGTGATTGGTTCCACCCAGGCGCGAAATGTAACGCGGGAAAGTGGAGGGCTCGGCAGCCGGGACCGAGTCGCTGCACTGGGGGGACACTGAGGCCATGGAGAGCGCGCGCTGCCGCTGACTCTACGCGTCCAGAGGCAGCGAGAGAAGTCGCTACTGCCGGCGTCCCCAGACGCTCCCGCGATGCGCGGCTGAGGCGGCCCCGGCGGGCAAGCGAAGAGACGCGGTGGCTGCGGCGGGCAAATTCTGGGCGCGGCCCCCTCTCCCCGGGCAGCAGGGCGAGATGTCTGAGCGGCCGGGCCCCACCCCGGTGATTCTCTGCCCGGGGGACTCCCCGAAGCGCGTGCTGGTCTCGGTCATCAAAACCACCCCTATTAAGCCGCCCCGGGGGGGCTGCAGTGGCGAGGATCCCCCGCGCGCTCCCCCGCCCGTCCCCACCAGCCCCGGCTTCAGCGACTTTATGGTCTATCCCTGGCGCTGGGGGGAGAACGCGCACAACGTCACCCTCAGCCCCCCACCCGCCCCGCAACCCCGCGGGGGAGGAGGAGGCGGCGGGGGCGCCAGCCGCTCGGGTGGGGAGGACGAGGAAGCGGGAAGCCCGGACAGCGGCGGGGGCCACTTGAAGGTAAGTCCGACCGGGAGCGATGGGGTTAAGTTCCCGAGAGGGAAGGTAGGACCGCGCGCGCGTTGCCCGGGGAGGGAGGAGGCTCGTTTAAAGGCCGCCTCCCTAACCCGCTCCTCCCAGGAGATTTAAAGTGAAATCACTTCCGGGAGAGGCTCACGCGCTGATGATGTCACCGCCGAGCGCCAAAAGTCACTCCTGTCGCTCAGGCGCTTCTCGGCTGCGCGCGGTCTGTTGCTTAAGTGGCGGCGCGGAGTGACGTGCGGGCATCAGCCCGGGTACTGTCTCGAGGCGGGGATCGCCGTCCTCGCAAGAAGACCCCATAACAAGGGCTGTGGCAGGGGCGGGATGCCGCTGATAACTAGAAACGCTTTTTAGTAGACGCCTCCCGGCTCGCTGGTGGCGTTTGGCTTGCGACTCCCGTTCCCCTAACTAGTCGTGACTGCTGGCTGGGGAAACGGGAGTCACACGCCCCCCCCCCCAAAAAAAAGCTGCTTAAACATGCGGGGGTGTGTGTTCAAGTTCCTGTGTTTGTTACCGATCCCAAAAGTGATGCACAGGGTGCAAAAGCGGAAAGTTGGTTTCTTAACTGCCAGCCCGCCAGGCTGAGTGCTTCTAAGTGAGTCATGTCTAGGACGTGATTTCTGCAGGCAAGAGACTGCCTTGTATTTGACCAATCCAGCTGAGGTGTCAAATGTAACCGTTATACATCATCCCACAGAAGGTGGGATCTTATCCATGCTTTTAAAGTGTAACTAATAAGGTGTATTAGATACCAAAATAATGGACTCAACAAAGACCTAAGCTTTTCAAGCTATTATACAAATATATAGTAGCTGACTGTCAACTGTATACTCAACATCCTTCGACCCATTGCCTTTCATATGTATATTCCCTTCACCTGATAAGCTGCTTCCTACTTATCCCACCCATATCTTTGTTGGACAGCAAAAACAAAGGACCCCGTACTTCTCTGTCATCTTGCAGCTTGCTTCTTGCTTTATATTTCAGTACTAGCACCACGCAACACACCTACGCTGGTCTTGCATTTGCTTAAATTTAGTCCTGCCTGATGAAGAGCCCTGTGTGGCTTAAAAGCTTGCATACTCATCTAGCAGAAGTTGGTCCAGTAAAAGATACTATGTGAACTATTTTGTCTACATCTCTTACATTTGGGACCAACAAAGCAACCACACGCTAGATTTTTTATTTTTTTAAATGCCACACGTTTAGACTCTAAACCATTATTTTCAGAAATTTGCACTTGTTTGATCAGAACTAGAATGGCATGGAGTAGTGGTCGTAACCGGGATAACTTCAAGTATTACCTTGGGTGTCTCAAAGCCAAGGATGGGGTGGAGATACTTCTATCAAAGGGAAATATGCCAGACCTAAAATCCCTGACACAATAATTTAAATACTATACAACTTTAGATTGTGTTGAGTTTTACAAGACTGAATACATGAAAAAGATGGAAGTCCACCCTAAAGAACATATACAGTCCTAGTATGAGATACCGACCACCGCTAAGCACAGTAGATGAATGGACACAGTGTAAGAAGGAGGCTTTTGTGTAGATATCGGAGGAGAAGTTGGGGAGACGTTATATTTCAGCTGATTAACTTGTTTGTAGGAAGAAAACGGGTGCTTTGGATATAAAGAACCTCTTTACAATAGGTCTTTTTTCCACATTATTTACCAAGCAAAATAAAACTGTTGTGGTATCCTTATTTTCTGCTTGGTTGGTATACTAAAATACATTATTTCAAGAAAGTGCGTGCTGAGTACACAAAGGAACCTTTTAATCATTGTTACATTTTGTTAGAAGTCAATACCATGCTTACAAACTTCAGTTTTTGATGGTTTTCCCTTTACTAGGATGGGATCAGACGTGGCCGACCAAGAGCAGATACAGTTCGAGATCTAATAAGTGAGGGAGAACATTCTTCTAGCAGGATCCGTTGTAATATTTGCAATAGAGTGTTTCCACGAGAGAAATCTTTACAAGCACACAAAAGAACTCACACTGGTAAGAGAAATGAGTAAAAGAGGATTAAAAGTATTGGGCATGCGTATTTTGTCAAGTATGTAGGAAGAATGGGAAACTTTCAACTATCATGTTTTGTCTTTTAAATTTACTGTTACTGATCTGCCCTTTTCCACAGGGTTTGTCTGTGGTTACAGGGATTTTTTTTAAAACGATTTAACTGCCTGCGCTATACTAGAGTAATTGTAGCAAAACGTTTGCATGATAACGGTAAGAGAAACTGTCTGGAAAATGTTCAGTATTACTAAAAGTTAGCTTGAAGATGAAAAAGCGTGGGGAGGGTATTCTTTCAGTTCAAAGAACTGTCAAATATAGTTAATGTAATTGTCAGCTTTCCTCTATATGATATCTATAATGATTGGGAAGTTTAAAAAAAACCCCAACCATACAGATTTCCCTGGATTTGTTCCGATGAGCATGGCCTCCAGAGTAGAACCGTCCCCTCCCTGTTTAACATGGATTTTTTGCTAAAGTATTCCCACTTATTTGATCCTTTTAGCTGTCTGCTTGTGTGAACGCAAGTTAGAGTAAAGCAAATTAGGAGAGGACTAATCTAGAAAATATGCTTGCATAAACAATCCCAAAGTCAGTGGGATTTTGGGGCTACAAAACGGGCACTATGTCTCTCATCAAGGTACAGCTATTAGTAAAATTCTGGATCCCTACTTAACTTTTGAGCTTTCCCCCCCTCTACCTAATTTGGCTAAAATTTGCCTGCCGGATTAAAAACTGACATATAGAGACAGAGAGTGAAAACAAACGTGACAGTAGCCCGTGTTGGCCTGGGAGTCACCTGCATGTTTGTTCTATTGCTGTTAGATATTAGCTGGTATACGCCAACGCAGGTGAATGTCTGCTACAGGACACGTCCTCCAGAGAAGCTCAGAAAGGCAGCCCAGGCCTACACCCACCCACTCAGGCTGTCAGTAAGGCCTTCCTGTCCCATGTGAGCTTCTCGGGCTGACCTGGGGCATGGAGGAACCTGTGACATCGGTCCCCATGCCTGGGTTATGGTTTGNCACCCCCCTCCTCCCGGAGGAGTGACAGCTGCAGTGGTTTGCAGGCCAGGGAGCCGCCTCACTGCCATCATATCTATTTTCACCCAGATTGACTTCATTAGAAGTCTGGCCTGAAAATAGGCAGGGAGACTTGAGGGCAGAGATAGTACCTGAAGCTACTTCTAAATTGGCTTTCTTTCAAGTTGACAATGTCAGTCTGTCACTCTTCATTACAGCCTTCTCTTGTTGAGTTTTGTTGAGTTGATTAGTCATGCTAACGTGCTACTGGAGTAAGTGCAAGGATAAATCACTTGCACTTTGATATACTTAAAACAATTGTCTCGTGGTTTCAATGAGCCTGTAAAAAAAGTTAACTTAGAAATTCTTTTCTAGTCACAAAAGGCAGTTCTTTCATTCTTAAGAATCTTAAGCTTTTTATACATGAAAGACTTAGGATTGGGAAAGATTTGCCATTTACTATTTGATCTTAGAAGTCTTGTATCAGAGATGTGAATATCTTTGTTCTCTCAACAGACTTAAGATAAATTATGAAAAAACTAAAATAATGGCTTTGGGTCCTGGAGTCAGGAGGCATTCCTGGTTTATGGGCCATTCTAAAATTTAGATGGTGAACAATTATACATATTTAGGTTTGTGCATATCTGTTCACTCATCCTGGGAGCAGCATTGGATAGCAGCTAAGTCTAAAGCATGTCAAACAGCATATGCTATGAGGCCGTAACTAGGTCCCAGATCTTACATGGAGCTGAAATCTGGGGTATGTCAATCAAGGTGGATATTGAGGTCATACAAAATAAGTTCCTGCACTCCATTTTCAGAGTGTCCCCTTTGTTTCCAGCAGTCTTTTAAGACTAGAAACAGAAATGGATGCTCTTACCACCATTAGTACCACCCATGTCTTACATTTTTGGTTTAGGGTCTTAACTTACTTTCCCCATCGCCTGCCGAAAATGTGTTTATTAGAAGACGTGAGTTTTGCTTCTGTTCGTCAATCCCCGTAGCTACGTTTTGTTTGTTTATAATTTCAACAAGTCTATTTTGATGGGTGATTACCTGTTGGGAGACTAACATTTTGTACTGGGAAGGACAAGTTGTTGTTATCCAAATGTTTGCAGGATAGAGCTAGGCAAAACAATCTGGCTGTAATCTGCTTCTCTTGCATTGCCCTTTATACATGTTAACTAAACGTTCTTGGGGTATGGAGAAGTATTTAAAAATAGATTTTAAATTGAGCCTTTGGCTGGCTATGACCAGACTTAAGCCCTTTTCACACAAGACACCCCCACCCATCTCCATGCAGTTTTGCTGCATGGAGACGGGTGGGGGTGCATGCGCCCTCCCGAACTGCACCCATCTCCACCTGTTTTCCGATGCCAGTTGCTCCGTGGGTGGAGGAGTGTGTGCCTGTCGGAACGGGCACACACCCATCCCCCACCCGCCCACCGGGGCCCGTTTGAAAAGGGCCTTAGGTTTGAACAAATGGTGGAGGGATGCAGATTGGGAATTTCTAGAGACAAAAGGTTTTGTCTTCGATGCCTTAATATCATCAAAGATACTCCACATTATTTGTTAGAATGTCCTTTGTAGTATCTACTGCCACTTCTGCCTTTTCTTGATGATTTTACTAATGTAGAGAAAATAGTTTGCATCTTCCAGCCGGAAGTTGAATCTTTTCTGAGTAACTGGCTTTATTTGCCTTAAGAGCAGAAGTAATATGCCATTCTTTTGGAACTAAGGGGAATGATAAGGCTGAGCCATAATTTTGATTGTGCTTTGCCATCCCAGAGGGATACGTGCCGAGTTTTAAAGAGGTTGCTTAGTTTAAGTTGGTCATTTAGGGGTCAGAGCTCGCTATATTGCGCTACATGGTAGAGAGAGGTTTCTTTTTGGCCCTTCAGTGGTTGTACTACTCTTGCTCATATTGCTTTGGCTTTGATATTTAAACTATGTTAATATTTCCTGTTTTAATATCGAATATGTATAATGGCGTAGGCTGAGTTCTGATAAATTGAAAATTGTATCAGAGATTAATATGGCCACTTGAGTCCTGTAAATAAGCCATTTTTCTACCTGATCCAATTTGAGTTGTCTGCAGTACAATGCATTGCTGTCTTATGCAAAATGATTTTTATTTTACAGCTTTGTTTTTTGTACACTTCTCTAACACTCTAGCCTCTAAATCCCAACGTTCTTTCTTGGGCAAACTTCCATTAAGTAACAGTTTACCTTAGTAATTGTTGAGGATCTTTCTCTTTTTTTTTTTTTTTTTTTTTTTTTTCTGAAAGCCTTGTAGAAATTAGTGGGAAGAAATTCTGGATAACTTGCAGATATCACTTTTTAAAAAAGGTTTTTATTTATATTCAAACAATATACAGTGTACAAAACATAACAAAGAAAACCAAACACAAATAAACATACAATGCTTTTTATGTTAAGGCAGAAGCCTTCTTGGACCCATTCTGCTATTGGTGATGCCTCCAAGTAGTTGCTTTGAATTATTTTCAGGGAATTTCCTTGCTGTGCGCAAGGCTCCATGCTGGCATTGGGGAAAACAGCGAACAGAGGTCCCTGGCTGAGGGAATAAGTTTCCATAAACTTAAATTTCTGCATCAAAATCTAGAGCACAGCAAGGTATATCAAACATGTCATGCTATCCTGTTTTTTGGGCAGCTTGTATGCAGTCCAGGAAACATAAACAGGCCTCCCTTTGGAGGGATGCAGTTGTACCAGCAGGGTGGTTTTAGGCATAGGTCACTGGATGATCTTATTCCTAAATGTGAGCCTTGGAAGTTTGGCTTGGCAACTTAATTTTAAAATAACTGTTAGAGGTAACGTTTCATTTGGACAGTATTGCATCTGTTTGATACCACCTAGTGGTACAATCTGTAATGCTTTAAAATCTTTACTACAAAATTTCAATTGAGCACTGTCCTTATGACAGGGACTGATCTAATAGAAATATCCATTGTGTTCATGCAGGTGGCTTCCTGCATTTCCTCTCCATTAAGTCACTTCTATATTAGAGACAAATTTAGTCTGACTTGTATCTGAATTATTTTTAGAAGTATTGATGACGTTTCCCCTCAGTTGTAGCTATCTTCAGTCAGTTAGCTGTAGGTGCATTTAGCAGCATTTTTTATATATCCTGTTTGTTTGCTTTTTACTGTCTTAATTTGGTTTGCTATTTTTTTGTTTGCTTGGTTGGGTTTTTTCCCCTAGAAAGTAAACTTGTGGAGAATTTTTAAAAAAATACCACAAGGAGAGAGGGTAGGGACAGTGGAATTGTAAAATAACCAGAATTGGTAAGAACAAAGGGACAGTGGTGTGTTAACCTGAATTTATTCAAGGGGGTGTCCTTTTTTTTTATCATTGATAAATACCATTGTTGTTTGTTTATCACTGATTATTGAGATCATTGGTACACACACAGAATATCACCAGATGCTGTCTAGACTGTTTCTATATCACTTCCATTAACTTGTTTTTCCAGGTGAAAGGCCTTATTTGTGCGACTACCCAGATTGTGGGAAAGCCTTTGTTCAAAGTGGGCAGCTCAAAACACACCAGCGTCTCCACACAGGAGAAAAGCCTTTTGTCTGCTCGGAAAACGGTGAGCCATTTTGGAAAGTAGCCTGTTGTACTCAAAAGAAATGTGCAAGCTTGCTACCGTACCAGTTTTATAAATGGGCCTTAGACCTCAATTTTGAAAAGTGGGAATGGGAGGAGAAATTGGTGGGCTGCCAAATGTATCGGGTTAAAAAGTAAAACTCAAGTATATCCATGTACTTTTGGATAGTTACTTAATTTTACGTTGCCACCATGCTGGGTCGAACTGAATCCAAGTTTTATAGGAGAAGGAAAGAGAATTACTTCTGCTCCTTTAGTTTTTATTTTTTTTGTTCTTTACACGCTGATGATATTTTTGCTTTTTTTAGGCTGTTTGAGCAGATTCACACATGCAAACCGCCATTGCCCCAAGCATCCTTATGCAAGACTGAAGAGAGAAGAGCCCACTGACAGACTGAGTAAAAAACAAACAACTGACAATAAAGCTGTTGCTGAGTGGCTAGCAAAGTAAGTTGTGTGGGGTTTTTTTTGTAGGCAACAAGCATCTAGAATTTTTAAATTTAGAGAGAATAGGTTTAAAACTTCAAGAGAAACTAGTCCTTATTCAGTGTTGCTTTCTGTCATCTTAGTTCAAGTACATTGCTAATCATGCAGAATTTTATTCAAGCCATTTTTATAGTATCTCAATCATTATTATTGAATAATCCTTTACCTGATAGTGCTTGGATTAATTTTTTCACAGATAAGCTGATAGGCAAATCCATTGAAGAGAGGTTATTCTGCTAGCTATAGACAATAAGTCTTGTTTGGATAAATCTGATATCAAATTTGTCTTTAAAACAAGATGTAGAAAACCACAAGAGATGCTGCCAATCCGATCTTAGTTTTCCTTTTCCCATTGATAGTATTATGACTGCTTTTTCTATCTGACCTGATGCTAACCTCAATTTATTTCAGTGTATAAACTTAAAATGAGTGGTATTTCTGAAAGTTTCTGTATTTTTTCCTCATTATAACCCTGAGTTTTCTCACTAAATAATCTGGACTAGAGCTCTGCGGAGGCTCAAAAACCAGACTGAACTCCGTCTGAGCCAGACTGTACTAGGACTGGCCTCCGCTGCCAGGCTCGTTCCTGTCTGGGCCTGATCTTCACCAAGGTTGGCCACTCTGTGAAAGCATAGCCATGTCAGAAAAAGGCATGTGGGCAACATTCCTTGCTTTTTTCCTGACGCCCATCTGCCCCTGCTTGGGATATGACCATTCTTGACAGGGGCAGGAGTGGGTATTTTGGGTAAAGGATGGAGGAGAAAGCATTGTTTCCTACTCTTTACTTGATGTCGCCCTGCATAACAAGGTGCCCCCAAGAAGCGCCATGATGTGGGGGGACGGGAGGGAGAAGAAAAAGTTCAAGAGCTGAACATACACCCAAGGAGGCAGAAGGGGTGCCCAGAAATAGACAACAATGTTTGTATCCCCTCTCTTTCTAAGGAGAGAAGAGGCTGAATTGGTCACAGAAATTTTAACGATATCTGTCTGCTAATATATCCAAATCTGTATTCATCTTGGGCAAATTTCCCTTCCTGTTGCTCCATTTAGGGAAGGGCTCTTGCCACAGAGTCCTCTTACAACCCTTTCCCTAAGGTTCCCCAATACTCTTCACCTACCCTCCACCCCAAAAAAATTGGGACAATGCCAACTCCCTACCGACCTCCAGTCCCCCTCAAGTGGCTGAGTCCATATACCAGTCTCCAGATGTGTGCTCTTTGTCCACTTCTAATTGCCCCCTGTGCAATCGCTTATTCCCACTCCCTGACAACTTCCAATATCCTACTAGATCATAGCCCATATTCAGTTAGCCCCCCTTCAACTCCTATGGTGCAGGAGAGAGAGAATGGGCACTGTTCATTAAAAGTGAAACTGATCTGATTCAAAGGGGATACTGAGGAGTGGTGGTGTGTGGTGCTTGACCCAAGGGGAATTTGGGGGTTGGGGGAGACTGCTACAGTAGTGCTTAAGAGCTGGATGGTAGAGCTACTCTTGTGAGCCTCTGGATCAAGGGCACAGCAGTGGTTTGAAAGGGTGGTACACTAAGAGCAGACAGTTTCAATGTTACATTGTAAATTCAGAAAAAATTATTCCAGATTAAAAGTTTATTTTTAGCTAGTTCAGATTGGGGTCTTTTTTTTAGTGGCTTGAACCAAATGCCTTGAATGCAAAGGAGGCTGACTTGAACCAAAATAACAAGTTTACTTCCCTGCTCACTTGTTCATTTTCTGGATGTTGAATTCTCTTCCTCGAGTGGTGTCTTCTGCTAACCAGGAGGCACTGTTTCTGGTGCTAGTGAATTTGTAGTTCTTTCACTTGCAGTTTTTCCTTTTAAATCTGTGTGGCTGCTTTGATGCTTGAATGCAACAGCTGTTGTTACAATACTATTCTTTTTTGCTCCAATCCTGACCCTGTAAGAAGCAAGAAATCTGTAAGCATAAGTATTAACATGAGGTGTTTGTATTGAAACTATGTGCTTGGGCAAGGAATTGAATGCAGCAGTCATTTACCATACCAATTTGGGAGCTCTTGTCACCTGAAAATAAAACTTGGATGATATTCATAACTTGTGCAACTTTGATTTCACAGATACTGGGAGACTAGGGAGCAACGTGCTCCTCCTCTAAAAAGTAAGACCGTTCAGAAAGCTGACCAGGAACAGCAAGATCCCATGGAATATCTTCAGTCAGATGAAGAGGATGATGAGGAAAAAAACAGTGCCCACTCAGCTGCTAGGAGTTGCCTTCAGGAGCAGCGTGAACGCCTGCATGGAGCACTGGCTCTGATCGAGCTTGCAAACCTCGCTGGAGCACCGCTACGACAGTAGCATAGGACTGAACTTGCTAATATACAAAATGTACCGCCTGGTGGTACTTAACCAGTTAGATCCTGGGCATAAGCTAAGCACCTTATTTGCTTGTAATAGGCTGCTATTCTGTAGAATTTATGAAGAATGTTGTTGCCCTAGAACATGGGGTGAGAGAATTGCACTTTTTTTGTATGGTAAACGACAGATGTAAAGTTTTTAAGTATTTTGTAAATAGGGGATTGCACAGTGCAGGGTGGAAAAATACATGCTATGGAAAACTAGATTTTGCAAGGCTAATTCATTCCTTCTCCAGCAGTTCTGACAGGAAGCATTTTCTGAACACAATGTTTATAAGAATAGGAGAATGGTTCAATGAGCTGAAGAGGCTGAAAAAAGGAATTAACTATTTTTTTTAGAAAAGCATGATGTTTGAAAATATTGTAAACAGTTATGCAACCATGGATTTTTAAATGGCAATATATATTACCTACTATCATTGAAAGGAAGGCAAAGCTAGCTGTTTTAATTTGTGCAGGAGGGAAGAAACTGGTTGTTGCAGAAACTATAAGATAGTTCAGGATCTTCACTGTAACTGTCAAAGGATGAGACTGACTTTGCTTTTGTGTTTGGGACTTGAGATCTGAAGAGAATCTCTTGGTTTGAGTAGCACTTGTTGTTTCTAACACCCGATGTTGGAAACTTTTTGCAAATTGTCGGACTTATCATTTGTACCTGAATTATTAGTCTTGCAAAGTCTAGACATCATGGTAACAGATTTGTGATATTTTTTCAGATATTTCAGGCCCTGTAGTGATATTTGGCACTTGTTTTGTTAATAAGGGGGTACTTAACAGGGTGGTATTGAATTCTAGTAAAGTATTTTAGAGCTCTTGTTAGCAAACACTAAAGTACTGCTTTTTTTATGATTATTAGTAAATAGAAGCTTCCATACTTTTATCTTGAGTGCATAAAGCCACCTTATTGCTTTACTCCAGGATTACATGCCAGTTTGTGTAATCATTAACAGTAGTACAGCTATAAAACACTGCGAAAAAGTATTTGCTGTTTATCTAAGATAGGCTTCCAGCGGTAGGTTCAAACGTGAACTATGGTATTGGTTTGGTGTGCTTTCCAAACCAAGTTGTAGAACACTGCTGAGTGCTCACCAGGACAAAGAAGAAAATTTAAATTTTAGCAGTACAGCTAGTCACCTCATGGTTTTTATTGGCTTTATGTAATTTACCATATACCAGGCTTGTGCCTTTTTAATTTTTACTTTGTGAACAAAGCAACCAGAGATGCATAATATTATAGCAGGTGCTCTTATTCAGTAAGCATCTGACTTAAGAAAAAAGCTGAGCTGCTGGTTTAAGTGTACATTAATAATACAGTATAACCTCCCGTATCATATTCTACTTTACTGCAAATATGCTTTATGACCCTCCCATATCTGGGCACATGTCTAACTTGGACAAAAGGCATGTCCCTTGTGTTGCCCAGATAAAGGAAGTTATACCATATATTAGTTCTAAACTTACTGACCTATTGCTTCAGTATTTCAGATCAGTTTTTAGAATTCTTATTTTTCAAAAAGTCAGAAAATACTGAAGTAATGAGAGACCATTTTCCTGTTGGCTTGAGAGGGAGGAAAGCTTTAAATTACACAAGTGAAGACTACTTAAATTGAGCAAAGGAGGACAGATGTTCCAGGAATCTCTTTTATGCTTAACCGTAGATAATGCAATTCTTGGTTTGTTTTCCTTATAGCCAATTCCCATAGGATCAATTTTATTAACCTGGTATATGCTTAAAATTGTGTTGATGGTGCACTTAACTAGACAGGTAGTCTAACATCTGACTTTTGAGGACAATGATTCTTAGAATTACTGCTATACTTCTTGCCTGTTTCCACGTAAAGTACTTGGTCATTTCCAGACTCTTTTTTTTTTTTAAAAGCAATATTTTATTTTGTCTTTGACCCTTTTCACGCAAGCTGCAGTGGGTGGGTGGGAACGAGTGGGTGGTGTGCGTGGGTGCATTCCCACGGACCTCCCCCATCTCCACGCACGGAGCATTGGGCATTGGCACCCTTTGCTCTGCGTGGGAGGCGGGTGGAGCATAGGAGCGGGCACGCACTTCCACCCACCACTCGTGGTGTTCCCACAGGTGCCTACCGATCACACCCACCATGACATTTGTACGGGCGCCCCACACACACACACATGTGAAAAGGGCCTTTGTCTCAGACATTCTGGATAAATAACTCACCAATTCTCAGCTGATAGGTTTAGAACTTCTAAAGTAGTGCCTAATGCTGTAACTGGCTGTGTACGAAAGAGACTCTTGCACCTAAATGGGGTCCTTTGGAAGTTGATATGTGTGCGGGGTCCGTCCACACCATCCAATTGCAGGGTTGAGAATTTTGCTATTAGGTAAGCCGCCCCAAGCTGTCATGAGGCTGGATGGGGCGAGGTAGAAATTGTTAGATTAAATAAACACACTCCTTTATCCCCGCCCTGCCACCAGTCAACTTGTCATCTACTTACACTGAACTTGTATTATTGGGAACAATCTACAAATTATTCAGCGTGTGTTAAATTCTGCCTAGGTATAGGCATATTCAAGCTGCTTAAATTGTACATTTGGGAGCAAATACCAAGTAAAATTATTTAAAATTGGAGGTAAAAACTTTTGTTTTAAAATGTGGTTATATTCCAATAATTTAGAAGTAATTTCTGTCATGTGACTAAGTTGTAGTTTCACCTGAGAAGAAATGCTGTAATTTTAATGAGCTTTGAATAAAAAGTTGGGTTAAACTTGAATACAAGTGTTGGTAACTTTTCCTGTCCCTGTCATACTGTAGTCTTGAGCCCACTACTCTTCCCAGCTTTGGCTGCTGGGGTGGGGGGGGTTATCCTACTTCATGAGGGGAAAATTTACCTGAACCCAATCACAGAACTGGAGAGTTGGGAGGGACCTCAGTGATCTGCAGTCTGTTTATGATTTAAAATATTATTTCCTATTGGAAACCTTAGTTATAAAAGACATGTTTCTATTACTCCAAAATAAATACTTCCATCCTACCTGAGTCGTCTTATCTTCTCCCCTGCCTTTGGCACTGTATATGCCTTGCCACTTTGCTCAAGTCTCTACCTTATCACTTTGCTTAGTCTATAGTTCTAACTCCTGACCTGCCTGATGAAGGATTCTGTGGTCTGAAAGCTTGCCTGCCCACCAACTGTAGTTGGTCTAATAAAAGATATTACTGTACTACTGTCCCTATTGTTCAGAATAAAAAATTTATTAAAAAAACCAGACTTCCAGAACAGCAAGGGTCAAATGCTAGTCTTCACAGATCACAATATGAATGAATGGCTGACAAGAGTTAGCCATTATTCTAAAACGTTCCTTTTAAGTAAAAGTTCTAGGCAGAGCCAAGTAACCATCCATACTCTGATCCTGAATAGACTTGGAGATATGACTTACTATCAAGATTGGTCTAATGAAATACATTTTTTTAAGCAAGCTAATACAAAGTGCCGTGAGACCGAAAGTTAGGTAAAAATCAGCACCAATATGTCCAGAGCAGCTGCACGACCAGTCATACATAAC
This sequence comes from Sphenodon punctatus, assembly GCA_003113815.1. NCBI lineage: Eukaryota > Metazoa > Chordata > Lepidosauria > Sphenodontia > Sphenodontidae > Sphenodon > Sphenodon punctatus. Next base: position 8,418,659 of record QEPC01008874.1, on the reverse strand, counting down.
TCAATATTGGCATGCACTTTAAAGGTGTGTTTTAGTATCGGTTCTAGTGTAAGAACGCAGCAAGAGGCGGAGTTTTTTGTTGGTTTTAAGAGGACTCGAACTGGAAATGCGTTTGGGGGGTTGAAGGGAGGAAATGATTTCCTAGTGTCTCTGCCATTATCGGCAGCGACTGAAGGCATCTCTCATTCTATGGACACCGAGGATTTCAGCTTTACCAACGCTAACTTCAGTGAGAGCTGTTCTGAACATCACCCCTTCGGCTATCTTACGGCTGCTTTCTTGCAGGTCTGGAACAGAAGTTAAAACAATCGCTAACGGGAGCGGGCGGGCGGGCTTTAGTAGCACAGCTGAATAAGCGAACCATGTGCTAGGGGGCGCCCTGCCCTAGCCAGCCACGCTGCTTCGGCGAAGTTTCGGAGGGAGCGAAGCGCTTGGTGTAGGAGGGGACGGGCTCTACGTGATCTCTTCCTGTTTTGCGGCTCTTCTCTCCCACTAAGGAGGAGGAGTTGGGGCGGCTGCACTTGCCTTGCAAGCACCGGGACTCACCACCGGCTGCGGGTATGTCCGGCAGGACCAGCTCCAGTGGTTTCGTTTTGTTGCACATGCAAAGAAATGATGAGTGCTGGGCAAGCGGAAGAGGAGCCGGCTTCTGCTGCTCATTCCCCGTTGCACAAGCTGCTTTCTGCCCTCTTCTATGGAACCTGCTCCTTCCTCATCGTCCTGGTGAACAAGACGGTGCTGACCACTTATAGGTGAGACTAAAGGCAGCAGCTGTTGGTGGGGTTTTACCCTGCGCCACTCACTGTCTCTCCCATTAGTAAGGAAACGCTACCTGCATTGTCCAACAGGTCCAAAGGGGTTGTTTTCTCTAGCCCTGAACCCTCCAAAGCAGAGACAGAACTGGTCCCTAATTATTATTATTATTATTTTTATTATTATTATTATAAGCATTTATATAGCACCAGCAATGTACCTGGTGCTTTACAAAAAATAAGATAGACAAGAGCCCTGCCCGAGAACTTACAATCTAAATATCTAAACACCCCTCCTTGACAAAGGGGTGTTTTTAAACGAGCAGGGGAAGGGGGATCGAGCACCCACTCAGGGGGCGTGCGTGGGGAGGGATTTTAGTGGGCAGCTCCCAGCATGGTTACCATGGCAGCCACCTTGCAGTCCCCTTGCCATGGACCATGGGGGAAGGGGAAGCGGGCAGGCTGGCCTTTGTAACTGACATGCCCCAGGCAGGAACGCTGAGGAGCCTGAACTGCCCAGCGCTTGCAGCCAGTTTCTGTGACTTGCAAAGACTGTGTCCCCTGTCCACAGTGCTGCTGGCGTGGCTGGCTGTTGCCACTCATACGGGCAGGGGCTCTGTGGGGGTTGGAACTATGTATTTGAGGGCATAACGTTTCAACGTCTGGAGGCTGGTGAGACGTTATTTGTTAACTTCCTGTGGCATCGACACCATGAGGCATACTTCACATTGACAAATCACCAATGGGACACAGGGAGTTTGTGAGGTGCTCCAATACCACAAGGAACCATGATGTAAATGCCTAGACAGATGTAGTAGTAAAGCGCAATGATGTATTGATATAAATCAGGTGCCTGCCAGTTTATTAAAACAAGAGTTGCATAAAATGCATCTGGGATAGTGAATTCTCTCAAAGAGAAATTATTTTTGTCCTTTCATTTCAAATAACTGATTCATAATAAGTAAATGAAAATGGTAACAAGCGCCTGTCAAATCTACTACTCTTAGTTCCAATGGGAATTGTTGATGCTTCTGGATTTGGAATTTGATCTTTTTTTTGGTCAGAAATTTAATTTTCAAAACCATTCTTTTAGAAAGTTTTCAGATGGCTGTACTTTTGTCTTTGTGTAGTTTGCAACACACTTGTCCAGCAAAGAAGCACCTACCCCCTCCCTAGGCAACTTGTTCCACTGTCAAACGGCTCTTACTGTTAGAAAGTTCTTTCTGATGTTTAACCGAATTCTACTTTCGTGTAATTTGAGCCCATTATTTTGAGTCTTGCCTTCAGGGTCAGGGCCTTCAGGATCAAGACAGAACATGTCACCCCATAGTCTTCTCTTCTCAAGGCTAAACATACCCAGCTCCTTCAATCTTTCCTCAAAGAACTTGGTTTCCAGACCCCTGACTATCTTTATCACCTTCCTCTGAACCCATTCCAATTTGTTGATATCCTTCTTAAAGTGTGGTGTCCAGAACTGGACACAGTACTCCAGATGTGGTCTGACCAGCAGTGGAACTATTACTTCTCGTGACTTGGAAACAGTGGTTTTATCCCGAAACACAGAGTAAGCACAGACTTTTATGCTGAAATAACAGATGATTAAAATTAAAACTGATTTCATTATTTCAGTGCAACTCTGTGGGCTGTTTTTAAATGAGCAAGGCGAGGGGGGGGGGGGTCCATGGCCTCTGAGTGGCACTGCCATGGAGCGCATAGGGAAAAATTCAAATGGGCAACTCCCAGCCACAGAGGCAAGCCGCCACACACTCCCTGTGGCACAGACCATGTGGGAGGGGGAAGCCCGCTGGGCTGGCCTTTGCAATTGACATGTTCCCGACATAAGCACTGGGAAAACCAGGCTCCCCAGCACTCCCAGCCAGTTTTTGTGACTTATGAAGACTGTGTCCCCTGTCCGCAGTGCCTATGACTGGCAGGCCAATCTGCTGGTATGTTCATATGGGCAGGTGAGCCATGCCTGCCTATTGCCACAGACCTATTTGGATTTCCCCACACGGTGCACTCTGGATTTCTCGACAGCAATGGCATAGTGGTAAACTTTAAAACTGCAGGAGTTCTTCATGAGAGCCACCCCAAAGCTTCCAGCTGAGTGGCTCACGGGGGCATGCATCCCCCCCGCTCCACCCTCAGACGGGCGGCCGGATGTGTGGCTCCTGGGTGGCCACATGGGGTAGCATCTCATTTTAAAATACTCTGTGGGTAAACCATCCCTCTGTGTGCCCGCTGGAAGTGCCTCTCACATATTAGAATAATTGAAAGTTGAGGTCATTTGATACCTCACAAGACTTTCCAGCCTAAGCTGTTATCCAAATAAGAGGCATGAACCTGTTAGCCCACCTGTTTCCTAACAACAGCAAATGCATAGAAAATTAGTACCTTTACTAAAAGATTCAGTTTAATTAACCTAATTTGGATTTTAAAATATTGAAATATGTAGGCTCTTACTAGCCTCCAGTGTTAAAAACACAAACTGCTGCATCCTTTTCAAGATATGTGCCCTGATTGGAAGCCAGTCATAGCTGGCTGTTGAAGCAGGTTTCCTTAGTAGAATGGCCAGATATGCAAATTTTTGAGGACACATGAGAAATTCAGGTTGCAGGCCTGTATTGGAGCCAATGCAGCCCTGCAATCTGTATTTCTTAAGTGTCCTTGACAATTTGCATATCTGGCCATCCTACTAAGGAAACCTGCTTCAACAGCCAGCTCTGACTGGCTTCCAATCAGGGCACATATCTTACAGTCCATAAGACAATAAACATTCAATAAAAACTCCCACCCTCACCTCAGAACACACCACCCTCCCCCTCAGCCCTACCCAAAACCCCAACCAGCCCCTAACCCGACCTGCCAAATCCTTTGTCAAATAAAAAAGTTGTACAACGTTTCCAGAAGATGCTTGGGCTCCTCAGACTCAAGCAATCCTCCCAGGGAAGGGAGTTCCGCAAAACTGGGGAAGCAACCGAGAACACCTGGCTGTGCACCCCCGTCCCACTGACAAGGGTAAGAGATTTAAATGCAATAAGAAAGAGGAATGTTGCTGTGAAAACTCTAGGAAGTTGAGACAAGCCCTTTTTACACAGGCAGCGGTGGGTGGGGGCATGGGTGTACTGCCGCGGTGGGTGGAGGTGGGGTGCACCCATTCCCATGGGCGCACATCCATCTCCACCCATGGAGCCTCCTGTGGTTTGCCAGATGGCTCCATGCGTGGGTGATGGGTGGAGATGTGTGTGTGTTGGGAGCGTGCACGCACCCCCACCCACCACTCATGCTGTTCGCATGGACAAACGCCGATCCCCCCACTCACCGCCACAGCGTTCACATGGACCCGCCCCCCGCATTGCACACCTGCCCGCACACCCAGTGGGGGAGGGGGCATCTGTGTAAAAACAGCCACAGTGCGTCTTTTCAGACAACCCTTAGATTCCCCGCCGGGATCACTCCGGCACAACCAACAGACGTGCCGGGGGATCCCGGCAGGGAATCGGGGAGGGGGTGGGGCCGCACAGCGCAACATGTGCCCGCACGCCCCCGCCCCCCCACACTCTCCCACCGCCCGCCCTCTGGGGAGACGGGTGGACGCCGCAGCCAATGCGGCCGCAGCACCCGCCCGAAATGACCATGACCCTGAATCCCGGCGGGGATTCCGGGCCGTGATCGCCGTCCAGACGTGACGGGCCCCTTCATCCCCACCGGGAATCTCATTCACCACACGATCCGCATTGGCCCCGCCGGTCCAGCCGATCGCATGGTGAATGAGATTCCCGGCGGGGATTGAGCATGGTTAACATCTGGGGGGGAACTTCCGGTTCCCCAACAGACGTTACGAGGGCATCCCCCACCACAGGGAATTGACTGTGGTTGAGCGTGATCTCGTAACGTCTGAAAATACCCAGTGTAACCGAGTGCTGGACATAGACCTGGATAACTAGGGTCCAAATTCTGTGATAGTCATGATCTCACTGAGTGATCTTTACAAGTCATTATCTTTCATCCTCGGTGCCCCATCTGCAAAAGAGGAATAATAATAATAACCTCCATTACAGGTTTGTTGTTGGACTAGGTAAGGATTGGAAAGCACCCGAAACACTGAAAAGGCTACAGAAACAATAAAGAATAATTGTCTACCATAGTGGTTGTTTTTACACGAGACACCCCCATGTATGGCCAGGCACTGTTCACATAGGGGAGGCCTCATCTGAAGCTGGTGCATGGGGGTGCGCGCTCCCATGACCCACATACCACCCACCCAGTCTACACACACGGCACTCCGGGAAAAGCCAGAGTGCCCCATGCACGGACGGTGTGGGCAGTTCATGGACAGGACAGCTGTGCGTGGAGCCGCTCATGTGAAGTGCCCCCCCAAGCACGGCGCCCACGCACCCGCCCCATGCAAAGACCACGGACCTCCACCACCCCGCCCCGTCTCGTGTAAACAGGGCTGGCCCAAGGGTTTCAGGGGCCATGTGCCAAGTCTTGCTGCGGGGCCCCAAAGGCCGGCCAGCACTCGCTAGAATGGGGGGGGGGGGATTTTCATGGGAAGAGGGGTGGCTGGTTACTTACCTGCAACTTGACTGTGTCAGCTCAGCTCCATAGCGTATAACTGGCCAGGGATTCCCAGGAAGTTCACGCCCCCCCTCCCCCCATGAGGACTGACTCGGAGACGCCCGGTGGGAAAGAAACAAAAACCGGCGGCGTCTGTCAGTCTCTAGCCCACGGTGGCGCGAGGCCCCTCCCTCCGCCTGGGCACTGGTGGCACATGCCTCGGGCCGGCCCTGCGTGTAAAAACACCCAGTGTTTTAAACATTGCACAACCATAGAATGGTTCACACAGCACTTTTCTGACAATTTTAAACATAATTTTAAACTTTTCTATGTTCATGTTTCAGGAGTTTCTGGCTCTAGAGACCACCTTTGAGGTTTGAATAGCAATTTTAGCAATGTTCCATTGCAGGAATGTCCAGTAATAAAACACTAATGACACTTCTAAGTATATTTTTAAAATGTAAAGTTCTCATAGTTGTATTCACTGGATGTAACGGACCACTTTGACTTCACAATAGCACCCAGAGCTTCCAAATATTAGCCAATGTTTAGGTATTATATTATTTGAGAATCTGGTTGTTTTTTTTTACTGTAATAGTGCAAAGGGTTCTGGTTTGTTGTTTCAAGATGCTTTTGAAAATCGGGTAAGTCATTTAGCTACTTAAATATGATCTAAGTTCTTCTCCAGCTACTTTTGATTACCTTGGTCTAAAGCTTTCTGTTTTTCTGTGGAATTTCTAATAGGAACTGTATTGGTTTGCATACATTTTCTTTTAAAATATCTGTGCTTACAACTTTGTTTGCTTGTTCTTTCTCAGATTCCCATCTCCAATTTTTCTTGGAATTGGACAGGTACGTTTAACAATAAAAATTATTAAATGGGAGACACAACAGATGAAGGAGCTTTCTTAGAGTGTTGGGGAGAAGAGCTCCATCCTAAAATGCAGTTTTACAGTTCTGAAACAGATAGTAAGAATGGTTTATCCTAACCAGGGAAGGGGTTGGAAACCAAGTGAGAAAATCCACAAACCACTGGAAATGTTAGGCTGCTACCTTAGCGCAATCAGCTATCTGTCTGCAGATTCCATGATAATCTTACAGCCCTCTAGGAGCTGCATACTCCTCTCCCTCCTTTATAGCACTCCCTGGTTCGCTTGCAGTTTCTCAGTAGGAGATCCCCATGGTTCCTGGTTTTGACTCAAAAGAGACAGCAGTGCTGATAAAGCACAGCAACGAAGCTGGAGAAAGGAGGAAACTATCTTTGTTGCTTTTGGTCAGTGTGTGTGTGTGTGTGTGTACACACATATATATTGACATGGAAAGATATGGAGGCTGTAAACAGGGATAGTGGGGAAGAACGGAACTCTGAGGAATTACTAATTTAACAGTCATTTAATAAGAGATTATTTATACAAAATATTTTTCAGGTAGCAGTGCTGTCATTTGTCTATCTTCTCTAGTTGCAAAAGTGAGCCCCTCCAGCCACCAGTTAATGATTGTGAATTGTGATGACATCCAGAGTGCACTGTCCTGAAAGAACTCAATGGGTGAAAACGGACATAACACATAACTCCACTTTAACACTGCTTATAACATTTCTTATGCATGTTGCAGGGCTGCATAGGGCACCAATACAGCCCTACAACATGCATAAGAAATGTTAAAGTGAAGTTACGTGATATGTCTGTTTAAACCCAAAGACAAAAGACCCATGTAAATTATGATTTCGCAAACTGCACAAAAAGTCTATGCTACATTCTCAACTGGGGAGGAAAGCGCTTTTGAACTGTGCGGCTAGTTGCACACATGATGCTCTCCACTAAGAACACCTCAGTCTTCTCCTCAGACAACTACAGTCTCATCAGGGACAAAAACTTTTCCCCTTCAGGAATCCATCAGGGGGTCACGCTCACAGAATTACATATAATTATTGAACGTGGAAAGCAGCAGATGCATTTTGTTGATGCGCATGAGAGTTTTGTATGTATTTGTCAAAGTTCAATGCTAGATCGCATGAGAGTGGCGCCTATCTTTGGCATCTCCAATTTTGGAAATGTTCCCCTACCTATAATTTTCTAGATTTTTGATATGTTGAATACATTGCTTGTATGAAATAAACAAGACAGGTTTGGTTTCTTTTGCAACTAGTTTGACGGCAGACCCCAATTTTCAGTAGATTGACTGGACTACAAGGCTTTCTTCAGGTGTTTTGTTGTTGTTTTTGTTTTTTCTGGGATGGGGAGCAATCCCAAGTCTCCTTCCCAAATGGGAAGGGCGAGCCCCAGCAGCCACCATTGCCACTTGCAGACCGTGCAGCAGCTGCCAATGCACAACTTCCACAGAAAGGCTGCTCCAACCCTTCTGGGTTAGAGATCCGGTAGGGAATGGAGCTAGGGAATGCCGTAGGGAGTGAAGGGGTGTATTGTGGGGAAGAGGGAGAGTAAGCCATCTCTAGAAGGGAATGGAGCTCTCCCTCCCTTTGGTGGGAGGTTTAGTGTTTTCTGAACCAACTGTCCATCCCTGCCCCAGCCCTGCTGTTTTCCTCAGCTTCCCTTCTAGCAAAATCACAGTAGCCTCACAGAGCCTTGAAATCTGATATCTTCCTGGTGGTCATGCTACCATGAATTTTGTTTCTAAAATTCTGAGATTTGGGGTTCCAGTCATTGGAGGGGAGGTTAGCAGAACTCTGTTGGAACCCTTCTATGGTGCAGGAATGGAGGTTGGCCCTTGCTACTCATTTCTTCTAATCACAGCAGTTGCTACTGAATAGCTTGTCAAATAGCACTGACATCAAAAGCTGAACAATGACTGATTGGTACTTGTACTTGACCAAGATTATGTGTAAAATATCCCAAGAGAGAGAGCATTATTTTAAATGAGTGTGCGTAGTCAGAGAAACTGTGGAGCAAATTTTCTTCTCTGTTATATCATGTGAGGAACAAAACGACCAGAAAAGAGCTCATTATGGCCGTTTTTACATGGACACCCCCCCCCCTCCACTGGGTGTGCAGAAGGGTGTTAGATGCTTGGGGGCATCCGTGGAAACGGCGCGGCGGTGGGTGGATGGGTGTTTGCCCAGGCGGTGGGTGGGGGTCCTGGCGCACACCCACCTCCACCCATTACCCACCCATAGAGCCATCCTGCAAACCAGAGGAGGCTCCGTGGGCAGAGATGGGTGGAGGTGGATGTGCACCCGTACCCACCTCCACCCACCACGGCAGCACACCCATTCCCCCACCCACCGCTGCCCATGTAAAAAGGGCCTATGGCCCTTTTCACACTGGCAGTCTAACACTGATAAAATGGGTGTTACATTTTATTATACATGTTACAGGGCGCCCATAGCGCACACCTGCAGCCCTGCAACATGTATAATAAAATGTAACACCCATTTTATCAGTATTAGAGTGTCTGTGTGAAAAGGGCCTATGTGCTCCAGTCAACTGAACTTTTATGGTATTTTCTGCACAACTGTCTCAGAAAGCGTGGAAATACCTTGATGCAATAACACATTGGTTGGGGCCTCCCGCCTTTGTAATTGAGAATGGCTGATTCCTGTTACAAAGTTGGTGAAGTGATCATTCCTTCCCGTACTTTTGCAGTGACATTTCATGCCTTCAGCCTCATTCTGTGGCGTCTCATTGGTGTCATGGCTCCTCAGCAAGACATGTTGTGGAAGAGAAGGGAATTCGGTGAGCATGCACATTAGAGTGGACCTGGTTCTGCAGGAATCGAGCCTGTTTTCCCTGAGGAAATGAAAACTGTGATCCCATACTGTTTACACCAGAGTGATCCCATTGAAACAGTAAACGGTTTGTGGATCACAGCCTAAGGCTTCATGGTGTTTACAGGGTTCATAGCCTGGTACTCCTGTGATCTCCTTAAATTCTTTGAGAGAATATGCTGTGTTAGGAAAAGCTATTTGAAGTGAACCTTATAATTTCTGGAGCACATTTCCTCTTTGCGTAAGTAATTTTTATTTTTTAACATATGAGAGGAAAGTACATCAGCTTTTGTGTTTATTCAGAGCAAGTATTAATCTCTTGCAAAACCTGTAATTGTTTAGTTTCCTCTTGTTCATCTCATTCTTGCCACACATTTATTACTTACCTTGTTGCTTGCTGGTAGGCTGGCCCAATAAGCAAACCTTCTTCTCATATCATCAGAAAAGTTGTGAGACTGGTTCTGCTGATTATTCAGATACATTTTCACTGGCTGAGGGAGTGTAATGGAGCATTAGTTAAGTTTTCTTATCTACCTACTGAACAAACATATATCAGTATCTTAAGAAATTTCATCATCTCAAACCAGAAAAACATATCATATTTGAATAGTAGTTAAATTGGTAAGAGAGAAAAAATATCCTGCCTGATTCAGTTGGATTATGTTACAACAAAAGAAATATCTGATTTTTAAAAATCAAATATATAAAATGCAACGAATATAGAGTTATTTTATGGGTAAAATTTAAAACACTATCTTGTTGTTACTTTATCCCTTGTTTCTTTTCTTTATAGATGGTAGTCACCATACTCATCCTCTATGTGTCAAAACTGAAGAAGGTTATTCACTTCCCTGATTTTAACAAAAAAATCCCAGTAAAGGTATGAAATGACTGAAATTTGGTACCAGGAGGTAAACTTGTACCTTTGTGAACTGTTTTCTTGATGTAAAATTCAAGAGTTATTTTCTTGGATGATAAATTTTGATGATAAATTTAAAACAAATTGTTTAGTTTTCTACCCTTGTTTCATTAAACTGCAAGTAGGCCATTTAGGGTAATTTCAGATGTTATGCGCTCCCGGGTTGCCACAGTGGATTCCCAACCGTGGCTAGCTGCCCAACCCTGACCCATGGTTCCGACAGGCCCCAAACAGACATGACGGGAGTGGGACCGCAGCAAGGAAACAGATCCGGGATAGCGCAACAGAAGTGACACCGATCCCGGACCGTGGCAAAAACTCCCAGAAGCCACCAGTGCGGGGCGGGACACAGACATGGCCGACCAAGGGCAAAGGAAGCCAAAAGCGCCACAAGGCA
>QEPC01008874.1:8372235-8399816 GCA_003113815.1 Sphenodon punctatus | reverse complement strand
ATTGACCACGGTTCTGGACCTGCTCCCGTGTTGAACTTCAGAACCGTGGTTGGCCTTGGCCCCTACTGGTGATTGACCGTGGTGAACATCTGGATGCCGCCGAACAGACGTTTAGGGCTCATTGGCCGTGCTGGGGGATTGAGTGTGGTTCACTGTGGTTGACTGTTCTCGTAACGTCTGAAATTACCCTTAGTTTCATTACAGCAATTTTATGTTTTATGCATCTCAGGTGAAATCTAGACTAATTGACTTCAGTAGAATTAGTCATCTATCAATTGAATTAAATGGCAGTTTGTTTGTGCAATATATTTATTTGATGTGGAAAAGGATGGTTAGGAGGCACCTCAAACTATTTCCATAGTCTCAGATGGTTTTAACAGAGAAGAAGCCAGAATACATTGTAGGTTTATTCTATGGAATATTGTTGGTTTATTAATTTCTATTTTGTTAAAAACCATGCTTGCTTCTAAGATAAAGCCCTAAAGTTTGTCTTACTCCTTTCATAGGCTGTTTTCACAAGGACGCCCCACCCCCTTACACACGTGTGCTAGTGGGGGCCACAGTGGGTGCGGGGGAGATCGGTGGGCACTTGTGGGAACGCCGCAGGCAGTGGGTGGAAGAGCATGCGTGCTCCACCCACGCACGGAGCAACAGGCGCTAATGCCCGATGCTCCGTGCGTGGAGGTGGGTGGGTGTTCATGGGAACACGCACCGGCACTGCCCCCCCCACCCCCTATGCACCCACGCCCGTTAGAAAAGGGCCATACACACTTGTGTTGTCTGCAAGGATGGAGACATGCACACTTTGCAGACTGCATCAGGCTTTACCAGACTTTTCATTTCTGTGTCTGTGACCCCTTTTTTGAGACTTAAGTATAATCCTCCTGTGACCCTTATAAAGCAACTGACATGCAAAGTATCAATGAAGATAGTGATCTCATCCACAATGTGACCTCACCTGAGTTCTCAGTCTGCAATTTTGGAACTGTTGCCCTATTCTTTCAAAACCAGCGTTGTTTCAATATGTACTGCTTTATTTGTCTGTCTGCCTATCTTTTCCTGTCCTCTAATCATCCTTGGGATGTTCTCTGGATTTATATCTTGAACAATCAGTGTTGCTGTTTTTCAGCAATTACATACCAACTGGATTTTCCTATACTGTTTGTCTAACTGGAGACCTTACGTAGTCAGTGAGTCAGCTAATATTTCCCTGTTGACTCTGCCCTTGTAATGTGTACTTTGGCCAGAGTTATTTAACTGTAGCCTATTTATGTCTCCTTTCACTTTTATGTAATCGTTTTGTAAATTATTGTGGTTTTGCACTCCAAGTCTAATGCATTATGGCATTGCTCTTGTGCATCATACCAAAACAGAGCTAGTGATCATGGTATTAAAACGAAAGGACCTCTTCTTTGGTACCAACCATCTCGACATCTCTTGGTTACAGGCCCACTACCAAGTATAGATGAGGGTCTTGGCCATTTTGGGTGTTTTCAGATGTGACATTGCGCACGGATTAATCCACTTTAATCAGATTAATCCATGCCCAAAGTCACGATTAAAAGGGCCGCCAGATGTTGGGATTCATTGGGGAATGAACCATCCCCAAGGAACAGCCCAGGCTAAGCACTGCTACGACCTTTGCAAAGGACACCAGGCTGGGGTAAAGTGGACTGTCCCAAGTGCTGGTCCAATTGCACTTATCCCGGTCTGGATCTGGCATTTCCAAGCAGCCCTGTTACCTGTCAGGGAGGGGGATGGGCTGTTCCTGGCACTGTGGGGCCGGGCAGACGCAAGTCCACAAGTCACCCCACCCTCTCCCCACCCTGCTGTCACATTTGTTCGGTGGCCAGGCCAAATCCTGCCCAGAGTAAGGAGCCTCACTCCAGGCAGAATTGAAGCGTGGCAGCATTCAGCGCCATCACGTATGAAAGCACCCTTTGCGTGTCCTCTTCTGTTGGCACAATATTCACTTAATGCTTTCATGGTAGGATGGCAGAATGTTGGAATTGTACCTGCCTCTGAGTAGTGAGGGTTCACTTAGGATTAGATTCAAACTATTAGTATTACCATTGGTGCTTATTAGAGCTAGACAAATGTGGAATTTGAAATTCAATTTTCAAGTTATACATTTCAGAATGTATCAATGTTTTGGTTTGAAAAGAAATGTGGACCTACCTCTCTAGCTGGTCAAATGTGAAAATCAAAATTGAAATTTTGAATTTAGGATTTCAGTCTGCATTGGTATTTCTCAAAACTAAATTTCAACTCAGCTAGTTTTGTAGCAGGACCCCAAAGCCCTGACCCTGCTGTTAGATCTTGTCTTGAAGAGTCTATTTTCTGATTTAGCCTTAAATATTAAAAAATACTGATAAAATTTGTATTACTGTACATTAGAAATCATTAATGGCTGGATTAAAATAAAAATCAATGTTCTACACAACAGAGGAGAGACTTCTCTGAGTACTTTCTAGTGTCCTTATTTACTCTCCTATCACATCATCATTTGCTTTATGTTTAAATATTAAAATAAAATACAGAACTAACTAATTATCATTATTAATTTTACGAAATTAAAACAAGTCGAGGTGCCAGAGATTTCTTTTCCAGTCTTAATAGGAACAAGATCTTCAGCTGATTTAAATCACTGTATTTTTTTTTTAAGTCAGTGGAGCCATGCTAGTTTACACCATCTATAAGAGGCCTGTATGCTAGTCAGAAAAAGTGGGGAGAACGGAAGTATCTTAGGGTGATTTCAGATGTTAAGCCACCACGGTCAACCACGGTGAATCCCCCTATAGGGACCGTGATGGCGTAACGTCTGTTGGGCCGAAAAGTGATTCCCGCCAGATGTTCACCCCCGGCGAGAATCGCTTTGACCACACTTTTGGAGGTCCAGCCGGCCAGACCTCCGAAAGCGTGGTCAAACTGATTCCCACCCGGCAGGAATCATTTTTCAGCCCAACAGACATGACGTTACCACGGTCAACCACAGCGGGATTCACCATGGTTGACCGTGGTGGCGTAACATCTGCTCCTGGGCCATGGCCCAGAATCGGCGGCCGTGCCCGCCACCGATTCCGGGCCATGGTCAATACTCCGGGGGGCGGGCGGCCTCGGGAGCGTGGGGGGGCGGGGCTGTGCAGCCGCATGTTGCACCGCGCAGCCCCTTCCCCGATTCCCCTACGGAATCGACCGGCACGTCTGTTGATGGGCCGTTTTGATTCCGGAGGGGAATCAAATGGTGATTCCGTGCCAGGGCCAATGGGCGCCCTGGCATGTCTGAAATCAACCTTTGTTGCCCAAAGTGGAACAGCAGACAGTGCTGACACATGAGAGTATGAATGAGAGCAAGAGATTTTGTTGTGCATAAAATAACTCGTTTTCCTCCGCAGCAATGTAAAGCATAGGCTTAATCTGAATTATACTCTGACTTTATTGCAGTTGTTTCCTCTCCCTCTGATTTATGTTGGAAATCACATAAGTGGATTATCAAGTACAAGCAAACTAAGGTATAGTAAGTGCAGGCTCTAGCTGAGCAGTTTTCATTATTTAATTCTTGTAAGCACAAAGTTTAAGGTTAAAGGTTGAGAATTTCAAAGTAGCACCAGGGATTTAGCTACACATTAATTTTAATGGAACGTATGCGGCTAAATCCCTGCCTCTGCTTTGGCAATGTCAAATGAACATTTTGCACGCTAGTTGGGATTAGAGTTCTCTGTATGAGGAGGAAGGATAGCCCCAGCTTTTCTACATGAAATGCATGTGTGTTCTTTTTGGTAATGTTTTCCCCCCTCTGCTGAAGCGTGTCCATCCCAGCCAGAGGGTTGATGCTGGCAGGAAAAATGCAACACTGGGTGTTTTCAGATGTGACGGGGCCAGTTGGCCCCGTCATGAAAACAATAAAGTCATCCCCCGCCGGGACGACCCCATCACGCCCTAACAGACGTGCCGGGGTCGTCCCGGCGGGGAATTGGGGAGGGGGCAGGGCCGCGCGGCACAACGTGTGGCCACACGGCCCTGCCCCCTCCACGCTCCCCGCCACCCGTCCTCTGGGGAGGCGGGTGGGCAGCAGAGCCAATGCGGCCACAGCGTCTGGCCGAATCCGCCACTACCCGGAATCCCGCCGGTGCTTCCGGGCCGTGGCGACCGACCAGACGTTACTTTTCTTTGATCCCCGCTGGGGATCACTTTCACCACGCTTCCCGGGGAATTGGTGCGGCTAGCCCGGGAAGCGTGGTTGAAACTGGCCCCATGTGGGGATTGAGCGTGGCAAACATCTGGCGGCCGCCAAACAGATGTGCGAGTCACAGTGACCACAGGTGGGTATTCACCGTGGTTCACTGTGATCTCGTAACGTCTGAAAATACCCACTGTCTCAGAGAATATGTAAATTGTTAAAGTCTGGTGGCTAGCAATTTTGGAGCTATGCATTTGGAAATTATTTCAGTGTAGTAAGTATAACTGAGATTTGTTGTTTCCACAAACTAGGACTTATCTGAAATATTGGTTAAAATGGTTAATAACTGCTTAATGATTAACAAGATAATATTACAGATCATTTTGCACATTTAAAGTCCTAAATTAGCCCTAAAAGTTCATTTTCATTCCCCCCCTCCCCCCCTCCGGTCTCGTCAAGACTGCTAGTTCTCGGTTTGTTCTGGGAACCGAGAATGAACTGAGAACTGGCAGGATCTTGACTTAATTCTCAATGAGCACAAAATAAATTTTTTAAAAATCACGCACAAATGTCCACCAGGCTGTTCTCTGCATGCACAGCTCTTTTACAAATGACTGTTGTCGCAATTTTGGGAAAGGACTGTGCGTGCATTTACACGTGCAGTGATTTTAAAAAAAAAATTTAATCTTGTTTTACACCGAGAAATACTGAGAATTCCTACCAGGACCAAAGTCACATGAGATCTCGGTCCCAGAGCCTCGTATTCCCTGCATTTCTCGTGAGAAGCTAGAATGCTTCTCGTTTCAGCCCTACCCAATATAAATGATGTTTCGCTGTTATAATTCTAATCTTGTTATCATTCCTCATCTTCTATTGCCAGAATTTCACAAAACAAAAGCAACATTTTAATGTTTAATTTGCAACATGGAATTTGCCATTCCAGATCTTGTTCTTGAAAGAATTTGACCTACCTGCCTGTAGATTATTTTGCTTTATATGCAAGATTTCAGTGACTTGTTAAATCACTAAAACCTGAAGCTAGAATTTGTATTGTGTTTTAACATGGCTGTTCGTAGTTACCTTGTCAATGGGATTAATATATCCAGATGACTGCACGATCTAATTTCCAAAACATGAGCTGGAAACACATTATCAATAAACTACGTACCCCAATACGTCATTGGCCCTTTTCACACAGACACTCTAACCCTGATAAAATGGGTGTTACATTTTATTATACATGTTGCAGGGCACCCATAGAGCACACCTGCAGCTCTGCAACATGTATAATAAAATGTAACACCCATTTTATCAGTGTTAAAAGTGTCTGTGTGAAAAGGACCATTCAGTGCATTCTAACCATGTTATTAAAATATTACTGCTTTTTTAAAAATAGACTGCCAAACCTGTTTGATAGGTTCTTTAGGTGTTTAACAAGAACCTTGTTTGAAGTGAAACATAATCCTTTGCAATTTCAGACTTTTAATACGGGACCAGGTACATTCACTGGTTGTCCTCCAACCATAATAGACACTGAAGGCTTTTATTATATAGCCAAGATTTATACTGAAGTATCAGTTAGGGTTGCACTAGAAACTATAAAATTAGAAAACAGCTATTTTAAATTCTTTTTTTCTTTTGCTTCTTTTCTTTTGTTTAAATCAGAGCTCTTTATAGCAGGTAGCCATATTTTGTTCATTTTTGAAAAATTGGCATCCCATCTTTATTTTGTAGCAATTCTGTTATCTAATCTGTCTCTGGTGTCAGACTGACATTTGAATGTATGATAGGTTGAGAATTTGTTCTGTTAATTTCTTAACTCTATACTCTAATGATTTCATCCTCTGCTTAGTAAAATTAGATAAGAAATAATCCAACTCACTGACACTGTTTGGATTTTTATTTCCCAATAGTTTGCCAATGTTTACAGTGCTCAGGAAGTTTACCATTCCACTTACATTGCTGCTGGAAGTCATCATACTTGGGTGATTTTTCTTCTCCATTTTTAAAATACCATTGTTGTCTATCAGATCAAATGGTGTACTTGTAGCATCCAGATTGCTGGGGGGCTGATGCTTGCTGCCAATAGAATTTAGACAAAAAAACCAGCTTCTTCATTATTATTATTTTTTTTTAATCTCTGTTTTCATGGATATGGAATTAATCTTGCTCAATTTACCCATGTGAGTAAGCCATTGAATTTATTTTGCAAGAGCAAGGTAAGCTGAATTTTTCAAAACTTTTTATGGGCCTAATTCTTTTGTTCTTCATTACTCTAAAGTATACTACATATCTGTTTGGTTTTCTTAAGACAAGTAGACCTTGATCTTTTAGGATGCTCAATGTAGGCAGACTCTGAAGTTCAGTAAGCTTGATGGGGTCTGCAATAGTGGAAGTTTTTTTCCTAGCAATCATCCTATGTGAAGTTCAATAATGGGTCCTCTACATTCCCTAGCATTATTTGTGGGGAGACGGTGGTGGGGAGCTGTGACGTGCCGGCCAGTTGTGACTTGTATGTATATACAGTGAGAATCTCCTCCTGGCTGTTACCTCTCCAGCAAGGGGGGCAGGGCAGTGAAAGACCAGCATGCACAGTGCTGGCTTCTTTCCCTTTACTTGCTGAATCTGCCAGACAGAAAGATGCCTCTAATAGTTAGGGCAGCAATTCCAAAGCGTTTTGCCTGCATGGCCTAATTAACTTGGATAATTTAAAACTTAGCCAAGTAAAACTGAATGTCATCATATACAAGTGCCCAAGTTAATCAAATACCATTTATATGCCTTAACAAACCTTCCCACGTGAACATTAAATTAGATGTCTATTCTCTCTCTTTCACTCACACATACACTCACTCGGAGATACTCTCATAATAATAATAATCATTTTATTTCTACAGCACTCCCCTGCCATACAACCCTCTGTGAGTGGAATCAAACAAGACGATAGCCTACATTAGGCTTCACCAGGCGCGTTCCCGCATGCCCGCGTCTATTAGGTGTCCGCCACAGAGCCTTCACATGGTGACCACAGAGCTGCCACTCATGATCCAGGGAGATTGTGGGTCAATCAGGGCTAATGGGTGTCCACATGTCCGTATTAGGTTCGCCTGCAGCCTCGCTGGCATCCAGGTCCTCCAGCGCATAAGAGTCCCGCCTAGCATGTCAGGCCAGCTGAGAGGTGGCAGCGGTAGCAATCTCCCTCCCTCGCAGCTGAGAAATGAGATGGAGCTCTCCCTCCCCACCTCTCAACTGAGAGGCAAGCTAGAGATCTCCCCCCACCCCGCAGTCTCCCTCCCCCAAAGCCTCTCAGCTGAGATGCGGGGAGGAAGACTGCAGCGAGAGAGATCACTGGAGCCATTGATGAAAGCTGCTGCAAGCACATGAAATACGGGCAGGAGGCTGCCAGTTTATTAGGCAGGATGCGCTAAACGTGATTGGGGGCTTCACGGACCAAACATAGACTCCAGCAGACATGTCATCTTGTTTGATTCCACCCTGTGTCTCGCACACAGTCTTCTCTTTCAGGGCACATTCGTATGAAATCCAGATCCTGGGGGAAGTGCAACCCGTGCTGCCTGACCCTATGGCTGGTGTGTTGCATGAAGAGGTTTTCTGTGCTAGGGAACCTGTTGGACTGCTGTTTAGCTGCTGCTGGGTTTTGTATGAATGCACCCTCAGATTCTCTCTCCCTCTCTCTCTCTCTCTCACACACACACACTCAAACACACACACACACACCCTTGTGCTACCCCTTTCCTCGATAACTAGAATTGCAGTGGGAGCCTCTTTCTGCTCTACAGAATTGTTCCACGGTGCTGTGATGTAGGGTATTTTCCGACATTACGATACCACACTCAACCACGGTGAATCCCCTGTGGTGGCGGATGGTCCCGTAACGTCTGGTTGCTCGCCGCCAGATGTTCACCACGGTGAACCACCGGCGGTGAGCAAAATAACCACACTTTCGAGGATGGTCCGGGCACCATCCCCGAAAGCGTGGTTAATTGAACCACGGTCAGGAATCGGCGGACGGTAACGTCTGTTACTGCCGCCGATTCTGGGCCGTGGTCCAGACCCCAGGTTGGAATCGGGCGCAGCAGCCGGATTGGCTGCTGCGCCCGCCCGTCTCCAGGAGGACGGGCGGCTGGGGGGGCGGGGCTGTGCGACCGCATGTTGTGCCGCGCAGCCCCCCACCCCAGATTCCCCACCAGAATCAGCCGGCACGTCTGTTGGACGTGACTTTTTGATTCCGGCGGGGAATCAAAAGGTGATTCCGTGACGGGGCCAATAGGCGCCCCGTCACGTCTGAAATCACCCGTTGTTTGGGCTGACAGTGGCCCCCTAGTGGTTGAAGGATCAAAATGTCAGCAAGAAGCAGCAAAAAGTGCTGCTGCTACTTGCAGCAGCAGCTGCAATAGAGCCCTTGGTTCTGGCAACACTGGTGGCTCGGCATAGTATGTAGGGCAGCCCAGGACCATGCAAAATATTAGTCCTGTCTGACTGTGGTTTGTATTACCCTCACTCCTGAAGGTGTTAGTACAGGCAGGCAATACTCTCAGTGAGGTCAAACTATTAAGGCCCTTTTTACATAGGAGTACGCCCATGTAAACCCCACAGCAGGTGGGTGTGCGTGCATGCATGCTCCCGCGCACACGTATGTACACCCATCTACACCCATCCCCCATGCACGGAGCAACCGGCAAAACTGGTGGTTGCTCCATGCGTGTTGATGGGTGTAAATGGGTGTACGCCCCTCTACACGCCTCCCCCACCCATGAACCGTGGCGCACACTGACACCCACACCCCACGCTGCGGCACGTATAAAAAGGGCCTAAGATTTGACCCTCTGTTACTGTCTGGTGGCTAGCAATTTCCAGATTAATTTATTTTCTAAATGCTAGTTATTTGAAACCTTTTAAATGGACTGAAAGCCTTTTAGCTACTGTAAATAAGAACCATATATCTTTTGTTTCCAGGAAGCGGTATCCGATGGGTATCATACTCAGTGTATTTACAATTATTCTTGGAGCTTTCATAGCAGCAGGGTAAGACTTTAATTTGTTCTCATTAAATAATGCCTTAGTTTCTTGATTCACTGCTAAGGGGTGAGTCTGCTCTCAGATTAATGCAGATCATATTACAGAAATTAGCTTAGAGAATAGATATGCTTCGGACAGTGGAAGTCATAAACATACAAGGGAAAAATCTTCTCCTAAGTGATGTTAATGTAATTTAGCTTTTTAGGGTGCAGTCCTGGCTCCACTGAATTCAGTGGCAAAACCCACTTTGACATCTATAGGGTCCAGATTTCTACCTCGCTAGGTTTTGTATGCACAAGCACATAAAACTGTAACAAAACAAACCATAAGTAAACGAGTGAAAAAATTTCCTAAACAAACATTTAGGATGTAAACAAACAGCTGGAGTCCATGTTCAGTCTGTGCAGCCCCCCACTGACATATTACAGGCAGCCCCCACTCACAGGTTTAGTGCAACAAACTTAATGCACATGTAGGCATTTCCCACCACCACCACCCCGACACATTTATTTATTTATTTACAAAATGTGTATCCTGCTTTCTCCTGCCACAAGCAGCCCACGGCATAGTACAGACCTCGATTATCGAGGTATTGCTGCCCGGCATCTCAGAACACCCAGGAGTTGCCCAGTGCCGCTGTTTCTAATGGTGCCCGGGCGACTTCTGGTTCATGGAGGAGCGTCTAAAGCTCCCGCGCACAGGTGCCCAAGAGCCGCGGGTTTAAAATCCCGCTTGTCTAAAAAGGCCCTGAGACCTATGGTTGGTGTTTGGTTTGTCGTAAAGAAAGCAGTTTTGTGTAGTTTGATGAATAATTTTCTGTCATGAGTTTAATGGATCTACCATCATTTTTAACAAATGCAAGAGTTGTAGCCAAAGAAGCAGAAAACATGGTCACTCCCTTTCTGACTCTAAGAATTAGTCAGAGTTTAATTGCTTTTTGGGTGGAAAAGTTAAGTAATTGTTGGGCATTAAGTAATTAATTCAGTTGTCGACTGAATTAGGTAGAAATTTCTGGGCAAAAGTAGAATGGAACAATATTAACCATTTTTTCTTACTGTGCCAACTCTTGTGAAGTCACTTCCTTACACTGATTTCGTTGTAATATCAACTTGTTTGGGGAAATGTAGAACAACTCACTGGGCAAAAATGACCCCAATATTTTTTTTAAAGTTTCAGACTTCGTATTCTTTCATCTCTCTATACTTTTCTCTCTTTAAGGTCAGATCTAGCTTTCAGCATGGAAGGTTACACCTTTGTGTTGCTAAATGATATCTTCACAGCAGCAAATGGAGTTTACACTAAACAGAAAATTGATCCAAAGGTAATTTAGTGATGGTCAGATTACACTTGTTTATATTGCACATGTAGTAAAATTAGTTAAATTTTATCTGTTACTGTAGTATGACTATCAGTATGGTTTAAGGTAACAGCCAAGTTGGACAATACAGGGTATTACCCTGTGCAGATGTAATGCTACCCAATGGTTTTTGTTTTTAAACATATGTTTTCTGTTATGTCTGTTTGTGGAAGAACACATCTTGTGATGGGAGAGGCAGTTTCCTCAAAAATGTAGGCCCATCAGCATGTGTCTTTCCTAACATGTAGCCACTGTTATGTCTGGGACCTATGTTCACTTCATTTCCCCCATTGCTATTATGAGGGAAATGTAGTGAACACGGGCCCCTGAATCTGGTTCTACACACCAGTCTATTTCCGGTTCTCAGGCCACTTGCCCATGTTACCGGGGCTGGCAATTCTCCCGGCGGGGAATCTCCCCTCTGGGAAACTTATGATGAGCTCCACAAGGGAGCGCAGGACTGAAAGCATCATCAGCCACGCCCAGTGGCTTTTTTTTCGCCGAATGTCAGGGCTTGAAATCCAGCCCTGACCTTTGGAGGAAAAAAAGCCGCTGGATGCGACTGATAACCCGCCCACGTGCTGAGCTTGGCGTAAGCTTCCCAGCCAGGAGATTTCCTGCTGGGAGAGTTGCTGGCCCCGGTAATGTGGGCAAGTGGCTTCAGTCATAGAGATATGGACATTTGTGAAGGGTTGCTGAGCCACTCTAATTCCTTCCAGTTTCCATGATGACCACTTCACCCTCCATCCATTCCCTTCTGCTGCTGTATTAGCCATCTCTCACTGTCCCTTCCATGATCCAGTACGCACTAGGTCATCATTCTCCTTCTCAGCGTCAATGTACACCATCACCATTGCTTGCATCTGAAAGAGGGTGCGACAACACAGAATGTGACAACACTTGAATAGTCAGCTCACAGTCAGCAGTGGTTCAGTGTTAGAAAGCAATGGTGAAGAAATGGCCGTGGCAGCAGCAAATGAGTGCCAGAAATGGAAAAGAAGCTTGTTCTTCTGTCCCAGACAGCTGTGCAGACTGATGGCCAGGATACATTGTGCACCATATGAGCAGACTATAATACAGTTTGTGCAAATAAGGCACATGGAACCAAGGAAATATGTGACTCGTGGGGGTCAGGCAGAGACATGGTCGAGAGAGAGTGCAGGTCAATCTGGTTAGGCAGGTAACACAAGTGTCAGCAAGAGGAGCAAGCAGAGGTGTGTTCAAGGTAGAGCACAGGTCAGGCAGGTAGCACAGGCGTCAAAGCGAAGAGCAATAGTGAACAACAAGCACAGAGGGCAGACAGGAAGGTGCGGAGGGTATGCAGGACGGAACACAAGGAGGCTATACTGGAGAGAGAGTGTTGTTAAGCCGCTGGTAGCTTGGTGTTTGCTTCCCTTATGCAAGGGAAGAGGAAATTCTGGGTGTTTCCTGTCACGCAGACGCTACCTGAGATCTGGTATAGCTGTGACTGAAGGAGCCTGCCCCTTGTCCACTGAGACAGGCACTACCTGGGATCCGATGCAGGTGTGGCTGGAGGACCCCTCATCCACAGAGGCAGGCGCTGTCTGGGGTCCAGATGTGGCTGCGGGACCCTTCTTCCACAGAGGCAGGAGCAGTCTGAGGTCTGCTGTGGACAGGGCTCTGGCTGCTGCTGCGGATGCTAGAACCCCGCCCCCACCGAAGAGTGCCTTCCAGCAGGAGGCACAGATTTGTTCAGATGCTGTTGATTGAAGGCACAGAGTACGGCTGGGGCATGGACATGAGATGCAGGCTCCCAGGATCTCCCGTCGTCCCATAACCCTCCCAGTCCACCAGGTACTGGGATGAACACGTTATGGAGGTTCTCATCTAGGTATTTTTGAAGTACCCTAGGTTTGTGATTGACCAGGACTGCAGCAAACTCTGAGGCAATGGGGTAGGCACTATCTGGGGTCCAGTATAGCTGTGGCTGGAGGACCCCATGTCCACAGAAGCAGGTGCTACCTGGGGTCTGGTTCAGATGTGGCTGGAGGAGCATTCTTCCAGAGGCAGGAGCTGCCTGGGATCTGGTGTGGACAGGGCTAGCTGTTGCTGAAGGTGAAAGGATATCATCTTGGGATTAGACAAACAAATATCAATCAATCAATATAATTTTATTGGTTCAGCTTTCGCCATTACCATACAAAATACACATCTTAAAAACACTTAAGTAGTGATACCTTGCCCTTCTCGGGGCCATCAAAATAGCCAGTACTAGACCTCTGGCCTATGAAACGTATATAACAAAAGTAATAGCAGCAGTACCTTAACTCCTGAGAGGAAAAAGCCCCCAAACAAAACACAAGCCTAGCTCTTGACAGAGCTGGGGACAGCAATACCTTGGCTCCTGAGGAAAAAAAACCCTGAAACAGAGCACAAGGCCTAGCTCTTAACGGAGCAGATGGCTCCTAAGAGGGGAAAGTCCCCAAATGGAGCACAAGCCTAGCTCTTAACAGAGCTGGTAGTGGCAATACCCTGGCTCCTGAGGGGGGAAAGCCCCAAAGCAAAACACAGGGCCTAGCTCTTGATAGAGCTGGTGGCTGCAGTACCTTGGCTCCTGAGGGGGAGAAAGCCCTGAAACCAGGGCCGGCCATACCCTAAGCGGGGCCCAGGGCAGGGAAGAAAGGTGGGGCCCCATCTGGGCCTAGGAGCAGAGGGGGCCAGCCGCGTGAGTGAGAGGTGGGGCCTCTACCTTCTCCCTCACTTCCGCTGAGAGGTGGGGCCTCGCCTCTCCCTCAGTCCATGGGTGCCCCCCCCCCGGCTGTCAGTGTCTCTCGGCCAGGGGACATGAGGGAGAGGCGAGGCCTCTGCTTCTCTCTCCCTCATTCCCCCCGGCCGAGACTGTGCCAGGCAGCCGGGGGGGGGGAGGGGGGAGTGTGGGAGAGGCAGGGCCTCTGCCTCTTCCTCACTCCTGCTCCCCCCCTGACCCGATTTTTTGAAAAACAAAAAAACCCAGTTACTAAACCCCCAAACCCATGCCGGGGGTGGGAGGGGGGGCAAGCACGGGGCCCTGGGCAGCCACCCCTAGCTACCCTGCGGTAAGGCCGGCCCTGCCTGAAACAGAACACAAGGCTTGACTCTTAACAGAGCTGATGGCTCCTAACGGGGAAAAGTCCCAAAATAGAGCACAAACCTAGCTCTTAAAAGAGCCTCAGAAGAAAACACAGGGCCTGGCTCTTAACGGAGCTGGTGGCGGCAGTACCTTAGCTCCTGAGGGGTAAAACCCCCCAAAATAAAACACAAGCCTAGTTTCTTAAAATGGAGCTAACTAGCCCCTTTGGGGCTTGTATACAGCAAGTAATTGCCCCATGATCTCTTGTTCATTAATATTCAGTATAGGATACTTAATTCTAATTGCTTCAGCCTGTACTGCAAATGCTACCAATCTGGAAATCACCTCCTTATCAAGTTGTTGATCTGCATAGAAAGCCACTCAAACCCACAAACACATAAATGTGTAGTATCCTGGCTGCTCAAACTTGCTGATGTCATCATTGCTGTGCTATGCAATAGCTGAACATGTGAGATGTTATGTGTTGCAATACCCACAGTTAATGTGGTTATACGCACAGTTAATTTCACATTGTTTCACATTAGAGATGCCCTAAATATAGACTAGCCTAGTGAAAAGATAAGTTTCTTAGGCTAACAAGTGATAACATATTTGGCATCCAACAACCATCTTTAAGGCATGATTTTGTATGATAAAAGAGGAGGAGAATGAGATTTTATTCTCTTTAAAAAAATAAATCTATGACCTGTGTTCATAGCTTACCTACCTGCGAAAGTATGCTTTTAGATCTAAATCAGTCTAGTACTATTTTATATACTTTGCAAACAGATGGTCTGAAATACCGTGTTCAGCTATGAAACCTAACGGTAACAACATTGACATATTTATCCTTCACCCGCTTTGTGCCAACACTACTCCTTAGCAATGGTGCAAGATTACACTGGAGTAAATGGGATTAACATCAGTGTGAAGGACTAGCATTAGTGCAAAGGATCACGCTGCTAAATTGTGTTGCATGAAGCTCTAGGGATGTTTATAGTTATCAGATGGTTCGGATCACCAACAAATGTGTTGCATTTTTCACAGGAGCTGGGAAAATATGGAGTCCTTTTTTATAATGCCTGTTTCATGGTTATTCCTACGATTATTATTAGTTTCTCCACTGGAGATCTTCAGAAGGTAAGATGTCACAATCTAACACAATACAATTATTTTAGCCTGTTGAAACAAAAGTTACTGGCTTCATTCTTCAAATGTACGGCCACATTTTACCATGAAATACATCCATGCACAGTCCCGTTGACTTCAGTATCACTGCATAAGGTGCAAGTTGGAAAGCCCATTAAGACTAGGGCAGGATTTAGACAACTGTACAGAGCCCTATGCATTGGAGGTCCCACGGCGATCCCATACAGGAGATCCATGAATAAACATGAGATGACAACATGAAGTAAGAGAAGCACTGGCATAAAATATGGACCATAGACCCTCATTTGGGGGAGAGTCCTGGGTTGGTGGAGGGACCATGGCAATTCCAGAAGGAGGCCATGAATAAACTAAAAATAAAACCATACTGTTTATTTATTTTTATTTATTTAAATTTATATGCCGCCTTTCACCAAGGCTCAGGGCAGCTTACATCCATAAAAACATTTAAAACTAATATTAGCATTGCAGTAATCTATCATCGAGGTGATGAAAGAATGGATGATGGTGACAAGACCTAAATCAGAAAGAAAGGTCGCAGATGGAGTTGGTGAAAAGTGCTCCTGGCCACCGCTGCAACCTGACAATCCAGGTGTAGTAAGGGAACTAGGAGCACTCTAAGGCTGCAAACCTGGTTGACCAGAGGGAGCCGCACTCCGTCAATAACAGGAGTCCCAATCTCTTCCAGGTCACAAGGCTGGCCAACCATCATCACCTCAGTCTTGTTTGGACTCAGCCTCAATAAGCTTATCCTCATCCAATCCCCGACAGTAGCCAGGCATCAGATAAGCACCAAGACTGCAGGGCCTGGGTCGGATGAAAAGGAGAGGTCATCAGCATACTGATGGCACTTCACCCCAAACCTCGAAATAACCTCACCTGGCGGCCTCATTTACACATTGAACAAGAGAGGAGACAGAATAGGACCCTGCAGGACCCCACAGGGGACACTCTCCAACAGGGGACAATCTCAGTACCCAATCTTGAAGTACCCAACAGGTCACTATGGGGCAATCCTTTCCCTGTTGTTCGCTCCTAGCTCCCGACAGTGAAAGGTTACATCCCCAAACCTACCTGGCTAATTGCTAATGGACCTTTCCTCCTCCACCTGCTAATGGACCTATCCTCCATTAGTACTGAAAAAATTAGCTCGGGGTAAGAGAGCATAAATGATGGCATGTGCATAAGGATAGGGGACAGATCCATGAGCTGTATTCTCCTCTTCCGGAGCTCACCCCTTAAGCACCCCCGTCCCCAACTTCTCTCGAACTTGTACTAATGTTCAGAGTGGCCCCTCGGAAGGGGAGGTTCCCCACCCCTAGTCTAGGAGTATCCTAGATATCCATTTGCCCTTACTCAAGCTGGCTGTTAGATGAGTTTATCCCTGGAATATGGACTTGATGAAACAGAAATGGAGTTTCTTGGATAACTGCTTGTAAAAATTATGACTCTGGTTTGCAATTAAAACATGGAAATAAATTTTACTGGCATATTTAGTAATAGTTGAAATCCTGGAGAATGTTCTAAACATTTGTTTTTCTTCCTATTGTGTTTCCTTACAAAGAAAAGCCTTAATATAGCTCATGAATCTTCCAACTAATTTATTAATGAAATTCTTGAAACAGACTAGTCCTTCTGTTCTATATTGTTAAAAGATTTTCTTGGCATGAGGGAGCATTTGATTTTCTTTACACAACCAATGCAAGTGTTTAAGGTGCAACATTTGAAAGTGCACATATATATATTCATTCTTGAGGTGAAGAATAATTATTGCTGAACATCTTTATTGCCTTAGAAGAATAAATAATGCCCTTACTATCTTTGATAGCAGCAGTAACATTATTATTATTATTATTAACAAACATTTATATAGCGCCAGCAGTGTACCTGGCACTTTACAAAGTAATAAAATAGACAAGGTCCCTGCCCCTAGGGCTTACAATCTGAGAGACAGGAGCTGGGGGAGAAACATAGGAAGGGGAACAGAGGGAGAGACAAGGGGTCTAACATTCATGAAGATGCGAGGTCTCAAGTGCACGTACTTGGTTTGGTTACAATGAGAATGACATAAAATATAAAATATAGCAAGGCCAGCTTTATACACAGTTTTCCATAATGTGTGTTGAATAGTGGAAGGTGAAGCAAACTCTTATGTAAGCTGCAAAAATTGAGGATCAGAACAAGACCCTTGGGTCTGATTTTGAAAAAAGAGGAAACGTCTGCGTTCTGCCTGTACTTTCTATCTGTACTCTTTAGCAATGTCATATGCCCATTACTACATAGATGCCTATCTGATCATATGTGTACATAAATTCCTGATTTGCATGCACCATGCAGTAAGACCACTTCCAGAAAGAGGTGTGAACGATCTTCAGTTTGAATATAAACTGTTAACAATTCCCATCTGAAGATAAAATTTTAATAATCTAATATTCGGCATTTGCATTTCAGCTCTATTTCCCATAAATATAGAACATGCCTGTGATTATGCAATGTTTAATTATATATTTACTTTTTTTACAGGCTACAGATTTCAAGCATTGGACAAACTGTTTATTTATCTTCCAGTTTCTTCTTTCCTGTGTGCTGGGGTAAGACGCCATTGGTAAATGGGCAAGGTTCAGCTTTCAAAACCATAGCTGGGAAGAAAAACTAAAAAGTAAATCCTCAAGATAGTTTCCTGCAGACATAAGGAATCAAAATAACTTTTAAAAAAATTGTAATGTGGGTTAGCACATATTAAACTACCAGTACTTTCTGGGACATGGCAAGAGGAGGGCAGAGATGGTGGCAGTAATTACCTCAATCCCTAATGAAAAATCTCCCCTCCCATCCTTTAACCTCACTTCTTTGGAGAAGTAGTGTCTCCCTTGTGTTCCCATGAGCAGAAGGTTAAAGTGAATAGAGAGGTACTTATCTAAAAAAAAAAAATGCTCGTGAGAACAAAGCTCCAGGCTTAGGCAAGCATTCTATGCTGTCCTAACATCTTTACTTTAGAGTGGAACCATAGAGATCACTGTATGATGTGTGATTATTGAATAGATTAAAGTGGAATGACCATGGTGAGATTTTGTTTCTTTGCTCTAGGTTTCTGTTGATGTACTCTATAGTCCTGTGCAGCCATTATAATTCTGCACTTACTACAACAGTGGTTGGTGCTATCAAGGTAAGTGAGAGACAGAAATAGAGTGGGGAGAATGCTGAAGCAGTGTCTGCAATCCTTAAACAATTGAAGTCAGTGAGGCTGCTTGGAAGTAAGTGTTTTGAGGCGGGGTGATATTTTAACCAATCAACTGGTCCAGTTGATTGGTTAAAATATCACCCCGCCTGAACTGGTTCTGTAAAAGCTGAGGGCCACAATCCCCGCTTCCACTTCCCTTTGTGTGTATTCTGGTAGGATTTTAACAATCGGTTCTTCGTTATCCTCTCACCCAGTTCCACTATTGGTATTTGGTGCCCTCAAGCACCCAACTCAGATCCTAGCATGTGCTTTTCCTTTAATTTTCCCACGTCCTGACATTACTCTCTTAAGGCATATGTATAGCCCTGCCTCAGCCTTCCTCTTCAGTTCATTTCTTTTCACTGTCGCAAGGTAACAGCATGGACACTCATGGATGGAAACGTTTGCAAAAGACTTTCAGCGCTGCACCCTCTGTGCGGTGACGATTCTAGACACCAATGCCCATGCCCAGTGCCTATTCTGCCTAGGCACTGACACAACACCATGCATATTTTGATTTGTCAGGGGTTCAGACCCTGCTCCAGGAAGGA
This sequence comes from Sphenodon punctatus, assembly GCA_003113815.1. NCBI lineage: Eukaryota > Metazoa > Chordata > Lepidosauria > Sphenodontia > Sphenodontidae > Sphenodon > Sphenodon punctatus. The sequence goes on along the minus strand of QEPC01008874.1, from coordinate 8,381,231 downwards.
CAGAGCCCGCTGGCTGGCGGAGCACCTTACCATCCATGCCATGTTCGCTCAGGAGCAGGTCCCAAGACAGTTTGAACTGGAGGTTTGCTGAGAGCATCCCTGACAATCCTCTGCTCTGGCCCGTGATGTGACAGGGCTTTTGGACCTGGATCACCAGGATACTTCAGTGCCAAAGGGGTCAAAGCCAGCTCATAGACTGAAGGGCCCAAGCACTCCCCAGACCTTGCCCGGGCTGGGAATGTCTCACCTCGTGCCAAGGCAGGTTGCTGGTGCAAATTCCTCCATACCAGGAGTGCTCTCTGGAGCCAGACTGGCACAGGAAAAACATCAACGCAAGAAGACTCTGACACCGGTCCAGGAGGATGTCATTGGGGCCAAGATGCCAGAATACTCTGAGGGCTTTCCAGACTATTCTGCCTAGGCACTGACACAACCTCACCACCGACACACCACCGACACACAGGAGGCTCTCACTCCACTGGAATACCTCCTGACGCTGCTCATAGAGTGCTTGCCTGGATGCTTGTTGCCCACCTGCCAGCACCAATTCCATTGGCACCAGGGTAGCAGCCACTGCTCGTGCCACATCAGCACTGTTCTCGGCACCGGCAAAACTTGGCCTCTCGGTGCTGAGTCTGCCTCAAGGGCCAGAACCAGTGGTTCAGAAGTCCATGCAGCAGTATGTGGCGCTGCATTTGAGCTACCCTCTCCTGGACCTGGAACAGGACCTGAGGATGCCCCACTCAGCACCAGATGCTGTCAGCACCATGCTGGGCCTATATGGTGCACTGGAGACTACCTTGAAGCAGGACTGGCTGGCACTTATTATTATTATTATTATTATTATTATTATTAAGCATTTATAGGACGCCAGCAATGTACCTGGCACTTTACAATTGTAAGAAAGAGACATGGTCCCTGCCCTAGCAGGCTTACAATCTAAGAGAGACAAGGCGGGGGAAAGACAAAGGGGGTGGGGGATCCCTGCCAGGAAGGGGCTTCCCCAGCACAGGAGCTGGGGCATTCACTGCTCTCATCTCCAACAGACTTCCACTCCTTCCAGGACCTCCTGGTGCAGATAGCAGCCATAGAGGGGGTGCCCTTGAGTAACCCTGATACCAAGGAGCCATACCACCTGTTTGACACGTGGGCCATGGGGGTGGAGGGAACACATAGTCATTCCCGTGGCTGAGGGGATCCTAGCTCCAGTTGATAAAGATATCTGGAGTCAACCAGCCACGGTGCCCCCAGCTGATCCAAAGAACCTACGAAGGTACCCAGGGTGGGGCATGAGTTTTTGGTGACCCATCCAGCCCCAAACTCATTGATTGCCACAGCTGTGGCAGAGAGGGTGAAGTAGGGTAAGCCCCCATTGCAATCCCCTAATAGGGGACGAGGATTGATGGACTGGGGTGGAAGGTGTACTCCGCAGCATCCCTTATTGTGGGTGGGAATTTATCTGATCCTCATTGCTACATTTATTTAATGCCCTCTGGGACACGGTACAGCAGCTGTTACCAGCACTGCCGGAGGGGTATGTTAAAGAGCAGCTGGAAGCTGCTTCCGGGAATGGCACTGAGCTCTTTAGGCACCTAACAGTATCGCATGACGTGGCTGTCTTGGGGGTCCTGAGGAATGGCAAACGGTATCACCATTGGGCATCATACCTGGCTATACTCTTCAGGGCTCTCTCTTAAGGCCCAGTAGGTGGTGGAGAACTTGCCTTTTAATAAGCAGGGGCTGTTCTCTACCACCACTAATCAGGAGCCGCAACAGCTCAAGACAGACCGGAATGTGACCAAATCAGTGGGGTTGAAGGTGGCTGTGGCCTCATCCCAGGTGTCGGGGACCTCTGCTCCAGTGACTCCAGTGTCAGCTGGGCAGGCCAGCCTTCCAGGTGCCTGCGCCCCTGTATGTTCCCCATCACTTTTCCTATGTTCAAGTGAGCTACCCAAAAACCCTGCAGGGGTCTGGTTTTTGGGGGTGGGGGGATAACACACAGGGAACCCCTCCCATGAAGAAGCACTTTTAGCCAGAAGTCTCAGGCCACTTTCATACATGCCCCCCTCCCCAATGCATATTTGGGCTGTGGGGGGGAATGCGCAGCCTGAATATGTGCGGGGATTGACCAGTGCAAAAGCCCCCCCTCCCCCCGGCGCAGCTTTGCCTTTTGCACCGGCCGATCCCTGCGCATATTCGGGCTGCTCAAGAATGTGTTGGGGGCAATGTAAGAAAGTGGCCTGAGTTGCAGACCTTGTCCTGCAGACTGCTATATATATCATTCCATAAGGAACAGGTGGTCCTGTGGCCTCATGCAGCCTTTCTACGCGTGGTCATCTCAGCATTTCACCTGGGGCAGGTGATTTGCTGCCTGCCTTTTTTCCTCCACCACACTCCTCAAAGGGAGAGGAGGCACTCCACAAGTTGGATGTAAAGAGGGCTCTACTTTATTACATTCATAGCACAAAGCAATTCCAGAAGACGGATGCCTTGTTTGTCTCATTTGGACCAGACTGGGGTGGGGGGGTGGAGTGTCCAAGCAGTCCATCTCTTGATGGATCCTGGCATGTATAATGAAAAGCTATGAAGTAGCAGGACTTCCAGCTCCCAAGGGGGAACTGAGCCCATTCTACCCAGCCCATGACCACCTCAGTTGCAGCCTTCAGGTATATCACACTTGGGGACAAATATAAGGTAGTCACATGGAGTTCTCCAAACTTTTGTTAAGCATTGTGCTATGGATTTGGCTGATCAGAAGGAGGCCAGGTTTAGCCAGTCAGTACTGTGTTCCCTGTTCGCATAATAGTCAGGCCTAAGTTGGCTCTGAACCTCAAACCCGCTCCAGGGTTTTGCTTTCTAGTCTACCTATAGTGGCACTGGGAGAGAGGATAATGAAGAACAGTAAGTTTCTTACCTGTAATGAATCTTCTTCTAATTGTATCCACTCACCAAGTTCAAACTCCCTTCGCAGAGGGTAAGAAATTTTTGATGTTGGCATTTAATACTAGATCTTTGTTCCTCAAGTCAAGATTGTCTAAAGTATGATGTGGAAATATGCTGTAGAAGGTGTTACTTGCTTATTTTATTTATGGGGAGTCTTGGGGCCGGGATTTTTATAATTTTATGGAGTCATATATATATTTATTTATTGTAGCTAATTGTGCAATCTCTGATATTTTGTTGTCTGTCTTGTTGACTTGTGTGTTCCTATGTGGTATGGCAATGGCCTATGGCTACATGTAATAAACTTGAATTGAATTGAACTCCGTTCTCTCCCCCCCCACTTGCAATAACTATTTGATTAACTGAAGGGGAAGGCTGAGGCAGGGTTACATATACGCTCCAAGGGAGTGACATCGGGTTCTAGGAAAATTAAAGGGAAAGTGCTTGCTATGATCCGAGTTCAGTGCTAGATGGCGCCAAATACCTATAGTTGGATTTGATGAGAGGATACAACCTGAAGAAGACTCATTACATGTAAGAATCTTACCGTTCTGCTGAACTGGTAGAATATGGTTTGAGGAATGCAGCCAGCAAAGAACATGCAGTCAGCTGGTGTTTGATTGTCTCTTAAAGCTGTGTGTGAGATGGAAACTTGGCATAAACACATTGTCTTGATGATGGCACTGTATTTGCAGTTTGGTAGAGCTGAATTAGGAAAGATGAGCCTCATTTCTTCTGGACCAGGCAAAACTGAGATGTATTGTGGAAATCCACATAACTGATGTCTGCATGTTGAAAGAATGATGGCTACACAAGCACCTCTTTTCTAAGAGAATGCAAAAGACTTGTTAAATGGAGGAAGAGTGCGGCATGCGTAAGAGCAGGGCAAGGTGATGCTCAGTCTGAATGAAAAACAGGAGATGCTGAGCCCTTTGCCTATAAAGGTCTTGATTAGTCTTGATACAAGCACATGGAGAATTGATCCCCGCTGGTGGGACCCACAGTTCTCAGAGCCCTGTTCATGGGAGCTGGCAGGAAGTATTTTCCCTCCTGTAGATGGGACTGCATGGTCACAATTCTGCTTCATGATATTTTGTGGGATCAGGATGTCCTACCCATAATGCCAGTTTCCGGAAAACAGATACCATGTCCAGAGAGAGAATCCACTAGCACAAGCTCCCTTGAATTGAATAGGGTCTGCAGTGTTGGAATGCTTGGAGGACTACAACCATATGGTGTCTCCACACATTCTCCATCCCTGTAGCAGCATGGGTGGGCTCCTGTTGTGGGAGTACATATGTGCTGTTATGGCATGAACCTGAGGCAGTAGTCATGGCTCTGAACACAGAGGCCCTGGGTTCTGCCAGGAGCAGAGCATTTCTGGTCCAATGGCAGCAGTCAGGAAAGCTACCAGCAGACTTGAGGAGGGCTGCTTCTTGTCAGAGATCAGCACTGATCAGTGGCAGACAGCCCTCTCCCAGTCTGCTAGTAGCACCTCTAGTCTCTCTGGATACGCAGGAAGGGAACTATAGCTGGTACAAATCAGGAAGTTGTATGTACAAACAATGAGATTTGCACCTGACGAGGGGTAGGCTGGGCACAGCTGAAAATGTCCCTTAATTACCCTGAAGATAAACATTATTAAATCATCCATGGGAAATTTTGAACCCTCAGATAATTCCTAGCTTTCCCGGTGAATTTTTCATACTTGAGAAAATGCTGAATACGTTTGTTCTGTTCTGTATGCATCAGTAGACCCACCATATCCATGTACCTAATTCAAAATAATAGTGTTTGAGGTTTCATTCACTGAACACATACAAAATTAACTTGGTAAATTAACTTGGTAAATTTTAAATCCCCAGCAGCTAAGATTTCCTCTAGTAAATATGTGTCTCTTTTTTTAATTTTCCTCAGAACATTTCCATTGCTTACATTGGGATGTTGGTTGGCGGAGACTACGTATTTTCTGTGCTGAATTTTGTAGGACTAAATATTTGGTGAGTGGCATTTTGAGGTGTCTCAGTTTGATAAAACTGAGGATTTCTCAGTGAAGGATAATTTGTGTTTGTTCCAGTTGGCTGATGTAGTTTTGAGTCCTTGATCAGGCAAATGCAACATGTTGCCTCAAGGCGGAAAAATCCCTTAAAACTTCTATTTTTATAACCTGATTGTACCACCTTTCTTTTAATGTATTCATATATTTATTGTAAAGTGGTGGATTTTAATATTTAACTCTACTTGCTCTTCTGTAAGATTGTGAGTGGAACTGGGTTTAATCAGTATTGACATGCTTACATCCAAGGAAAATTCAAGCAGTGTAGGAAGGGGTGGTATTGATAACATGAGTACTGCTCTTCAGTGCCACCGGTTGGTGTAGTTTCAATAGTGATAGTCGTTCTTCACTATTTTCAGGATATATTAAGTGGCAAGTTCCCAGTGAAGCTGTAGTGGAAATTTAGGAAAGTTATTTTTGTCTTTTAAAAAATCCATCCCACAGCACGTTGGGATTATAATAAGCAAATGATGCTCTAGGGCAAGTATCCACAGGATCAGGGCTGATCACAGCACTGACAACCTGGTTTGCAGTCACCAGGTTCCTTTATTGACAGTAGATGACATGCACAGTCCAAGAAGCAGACATCATACAAATTCTAAAGTCCTCTATGCTGAGGAGCTTCTCCCTAGGAAAGAGAGCACACTTCCTAGGCTCACAGCCTCCTAGGAGCTCCTTGCCACCTGACTCCAAGCTTTCCGACCATGCCGGATATATATATATAACTGAGGCTTGGTGTGGCTTGCAAAGTCACAGCCCGCTGGAGCCACTCAGCCGACGCCCAATTAGCTTCCTAGGCCCTTTTTACACAGGCAGCGGTGGGTGGGGGGATGGGTGTGGTGGGTAGAGGTGAGTGTGCAACGGGCACACACACACCTCCACCCACAGAGCCTCCTCCTTTTTTCCGGATGGCTCCATGGGTGGAGATGGGTGTGTATCAGGAGCGTGCACGCATCCCCACCCACCGCCCATGCCGTTCACACGGCTGGACATCCATCGCACACCCATCCCCCCACCCACCACCACGCTGTTTACACGGGCACCCCCACGCTTCAGACACCGTCCCGCACACCCAGAGGGGGAGGGCGGGCGTCCGTGTAAAAACAGCCCTAGCCACTTGGCCAGCTAAAGTGCCATATAGGTGCCAGAACCCGGCTTGCTTCTTTGGAACTGCACCACTGCACTCCAGTCCCAAGGGCCTAGACCTGCAAGGACGTGCAGTGAACTCGTCACAAGGACTTTAGCACTTTATCCTTTATGAGGTAGTCTTGGTATGCAAATGTAAAATTCTCCTCATTCACATAACAAAGATCCCCTTGATCTTGTGTTTGTTCTCTCTTCTTTAGCATGGCAGGAGGACTGCGATACTCATTTTTAACATTACGAGGATACAACCACTCTAAGCAGCCCAGAGATGAAGAAAGTCTAATCTCCGATTCAAAGAGTTAGCAGAAGTGAATGGACTGGATGGAAGGTACTGAAGGAGCAAGCTCGTGTGATAGTGCTTCCGTGAAACAAGCAAGCAAGCGAGTGCAGGAGTCCATATGGAACAGAAAAAACCTACCTCAGCTACCATTGCAATGTCCACACCACACGCCTTAGGCTAAGCAATTTTCCAGCACAAAGTCTGCAAACTGGAAAATGGACTCGTTCAGTGTTTTATTCTCCTCCATCGAGGCTAGCTTTCAGTGTGAGAACATATAATACCCCAAACAACTAGCTGGTCCGGTGACTTTTTAATTTCATTGAAGATATTTGTAGTTGGCCATATCCTGACTTATTTACTCACTTTTACACAGATAAGGCTCCCATTGAAGACAACCTGAGGGGCTGGTTCATCATTGCTTTTTGCCTGCTATGTTGTTTTATACCAGTGCAAAGAGGGTGTAAATGCTACCTAATTAGAGTTATTTGACACTCAGCATTTTTAGTTAGTCTAAATCAGGGTGGGGAACCTTTGGCCCATGGGCCAAATCTCACCTGAACCATTTTCTATTTGGCTCCTTTCCAGTTCCTTGATCTGGCCCATGGACCCAGTCCCAATCCTCAAGCCCTTAAAGACTGAGCTCAGGAGAAGGAAGTGGTGATAAGGACAGAGGATGGCTCCATCATATAGATCCACACACTGGGCCCTCCCCTTCCTTCTCCTATCCTAAGCACACCTCTTAAGTACCCTCACCCCCATCCAGCCTGCACAGCTTATATACTAAATCATTTTCAAAGTGACCCATGGGAGGAAGAAGGCTCTCCACCCTGGTGTAAATGAACAGACAAGGTGTGAGGCCAAGGTGAATCAGGCCCTGGGAATTTTGCATCTATTAAGAACTGATTGAAAATTGAAACTTCAGGCTTAGGCACAATATGTTTGAATAAGGACTTCCTCTTTTAGCTTGCCAATTCTGTTTGCTTAATTCTTCCCATGAAGGCATTATCCTTTGTGCTATCACAGTTTGCTGCCATAATCCTGACCGGGCTGTCACAGATGGATCATTAGGACTTTGCTTCTGAATTAAGTAAGAAGCAAAGATGAACCAGGAGAGGAACATTGTTTTGAGAGAAAATACCTTGGCTGCCTAGCTAATCCAGCTAGGAAGATAATAAATAGTACAAACCGATATTCCTGTTTCTACTTCCAGTAGATGCCTTTTCAGTGCCTTATAACACTGCACTGCAAATGATACTGCTGCGTGCCGACTGGAGCAGAAATAATGAATGGCACACTCATGACTGACGGGATGTTGTAATATTTCAGTAAGCCAGAAATATAGATGTCCTGCAGTGTGCCAAGAAGGTAAGGAGATCCAAAAACATCCCCCTCAAAATCATCTGGCTTTGTTTTAAACTCTACATTCAGAAATGTCAAGGGATTCATGAATGAGAGAAAAGAGGGACCCACTGGTACCTAAAGTGCAAAGCTCCTAAAAACGTCTGAGCCAAATTATGGATGCTCGTTGAAATCCTATAAAGCAAGACTTATCACAAGATTTTAACATGGAGACAAATGACCAGTCTCAATGTCACAATTTTGAAAATAATCTCCCCAGATTCTTTTTGGTATAACTAGTTTCTGGCTGCTCAACACATCAGTACAGTCTGGGCCCCAACCTTGATAGGTGCAGGAAAAAAGCAAGGGGTTTTGGACCATCATGAGTGCAAGTTTCTTTAAAGGGTAAGCAGAGAGAAGAAACTGAGCTATTCTCCAGGATGGCAGAGCTGTGATCCCTGATTCTCTGGAAGGTATTTTACCTGCTTTTGAAGTACATGATCTCTACTCAACCCTGCTGTGACAATGCACTTCCTGCTTCGGTGCCGCAATAGTAGCTATAACCCATCCCATTTGATAATTCTGGATTTTCTACCCACTCTGGAAAATACCTTTGTGTTCTTGGTGAAAACAGATCAAATAAGATGAATTGGTCTCTCACAGAGGCAATTTTTGCTCATTTTGCATTTTACATGACTTCCCTGTGTTTCCCTATCAAAGTGAACGTTGCAGTAAAGAAGTGGGTCAGCAGAGGTCACTAGGAGTCTGAGGAAAGAGCCCTCTGAACTTGAGTGGAGCTAGAACCATCTTGGCTGTTAGCAATATCCTTTCCTTTCAGTAAATTCAGCTGGCAATTTATGTTTCATTCTAGCAGCGTACCTTGGAGAAAGAAGACTCCAGGTGGTTTCTGGCTTCTCCCACTGGGGACAAAATTCTCTTTCCACTGAAGTCCATGGTAGAATTCCTGTTGACTGTAATGGGACCAAGTCTGAACCCTACAGTTTCAAAGATGGGTGCAGACACCCCGCTTATGGATCTGGAAAGGTTGCTACCTGGACACAACTTATTGGGTGATTTCAGACGTTACGAGATCACAGTGAACCACGGTGAATACCCACCTGTGGTCACTGTGCCTCAAACGTCTGTTTGGTGGCTGCCAGATGTTCGCCACGGTCAATACCCACACGGGGTCATTTTCAACCACGCTTCCCGGGCTCCCCGGGGGACTTTCCC
>QEPC01008874.1:8351563-8365523 GCA_003113815.1 Sphenodon punctatus | reverse complement strand
CCCCCCCCGCGGAGTTGAGCGTGGTTCGCTGTGGTTGAGCGTGATCTCATAACGTCTGAAAATACCCATCGTCTCAACTGGGAAGGGGGGAGGGAACACTACTAACAAACGCACAAAACAAACTCACTAACTTTCAGTCGGGGGGAACAAGGAGTACACTGGGATCACTCAAGTAGACAATCAGACTCTGGGGTATCAGGTAACAAGGATTCAAAGCACAAGGGGGCCAGCCTCTCAGGAACGATTACCGGCGGTGCTTCTAGGCCCCGCCGGTACCTTATATAGTTTAGATCCTGGCGTGCGAGGGGTGGGGCGTCCCCCACGTCTCTCAGACTCCTGCGGCGTTCGGCGTGCTTGGAGCAAGGGTGGGGCCCCGCCCCTCCACTGCCGACGATAGGGGCTTTTCCTCCTGCTGCAGTATGCCCTGCTGAATCTCTGCCTAGCGTCGTGCTGTTGCCTAGCAGCAGCACTTACACCTACAGGCAGTGTCAGGGCAGCGTGAGTCCTGACAGGCCCCGTAACGTCTGAAAACACCCATTGTTGAGTGGCAGGTAGATGAAAGAGAGCATGATATTATACGTTGGCAGTACATCCTCCAGATGCTCATCATTGCTAGCATATGGGCAGTACAAATAGGATAAGTTATTTTCAGTTTTTTGCACTTGGTCATGCGCACATGCAGCCACATGGTCGGTCTGCGCACAAGCAGACTGAGGGGCCAATCCTAAACCCCCGCCTATGCATGCGCACTCATGTTTGCGTATTCATAATCCTGGCATGAGGTTGCACTTGAGATGTGCGTGCACTGTTTACATGAATCACGCACAGCGTGCAGGGGTTAGCATCTACCCCTGAACCTACATTGTGCATGCACACACAGTGTGAGTGTGCAGGTGCCACAGACAAAGTCTGCCGCTGTCCGATCTCACCACCACCCAGTAGAGGGAGAGGTAGGGCTGCGGCAGCAGCAATAGACTTTGTCTGTATCACCATGTGTGCACACATTATGTGCACGTGTGCATAGGGTACGTTCAGTCTGTACATGTACGGACCTTAGATTAGGGTCCTTATGAATAAATACCATGGGTGTTTTCAGATGGACGCAGGGCTGTCCAGCCTCAGAGCTGTTCCGGGGGTGCACCCCCATGTCTGCCCACTCCCAACCCCGCCTGGGTCCGGATCAGATGGACTGTCTGCCTGCGCAGCACCCCTACACACACACATACCCCATAGAGTTGCAGGATAGAGCATCCATAACAGCATGGTGTTGCCCAGGGCAATGGTCAGCTGGGAGCAGAGCAGCAGCGTGAGTCCGCGCATTAGACGGGCCGCTGTTCTGCTTTGGACCGGTGCCTCGGGTTTGGCCAGCCTGCTTTGTCAGTGATGCTCCGGGATGTTCCAGAGTGGGGCTGCCCCTCACACCTGCTCCGTCTGCACATCCGGTGGGGCACCTTTAGACAGACGGGCTACGTGGGGGTGAAGTCGGCTGTAGTTGCCAGCACCGGAGCAGCCCGTCCGTCTAAAAGTACCCAGTGTTGCAAGTAGCTCCGAGGAACACTTGAATATCTTTTGCAAAAAGTAATCTTTTACACTTGCAAAAATATTGGAAATGTTGGTTTATATTATTTTGTAAAAAAAAAAAAACCCATTATCTCCTCTTCCCAGTCTAAAAATCCTGATGACTCAACTCTAAGCTGGTGGAAAGGCAGCAAACTGGCTTTCATTAATGCACATGAGGTGTACAGGGCAATAAGACTGCAGCTGTTTGACCTAGGCTGAGTACTGAAATGAGGCACATGTGGGTGGGGGGAAATCCTTGCTGGATAATTCCCCAGTATTATGCCATAACTTTGTAAATTAAAAGCAATGTGTTTATAGCTAATCCTGTTTTCTCATCTTTCTTCTCATTTTTGAAAATCTTAGCTTTTTCATAAAAGAGAAAGAAGCTTTATGTAATGAGTTGTAAGAGTTTCCCATTGTTGGAATACTTGGTTAAGATACCAAAAGAACTTTTAGAAAACTTAAAGCTGGGGTTAAATTTTAGTAGAACTCAGAAGCTGCTTAAGGGTGCTGCTGCATCCTAAAAAAATCAAGCCATGTACATAGAAAAAAAATAAGATGGAGAAGCTGGAGGGAACATAGTTAAAACACTTAAACGAATTTCGTACACAGAGCTTGGATAATTAGTGACTGGGTGGGAAAGGCTGTTATAACTATTTACAAATACAGGCTGTAACACCAAGGCAGAGAACAGTTATTTTGCATAGCACTGGCCATCATTTATTTATTTATTTATTTATTTATTCCAGTTTTTACCCTGCCCTTCCCAAATGGCTCAGGGTGGCTTACAAAACAAACAAAAACAATACATAAAAAACCCAAATCCTCAATCTTTCTTCTCACTCCTCCCCAACCCCACTACAAACCCTACAAAACCCTCCCCAGCCACCCCCTCATACCTCTACACCCAAACAGACCTCCCCCCCATTCCCTATCCCTGCCCGCCAAGTGTCCTAACAAACAGAAAGGTCTTACACCTTCTCCAGAAGATGTCCAGGCTCAGACAAACTTCTGGGTGAAGGGAGTTCCATAGCATCAGGGCAGCAACTGAGAACGTCGCCCTGCAAGCCCTCACCATATGAAGTCTAACAGATGGTACCCATAGGGAGATACTCCTGGCCAGTCACAGAGGCTGCAGTGGGGCATGGAAAGACAGGCGGTCTCTCAGATATGTGAGGGCCAGAGTGTTTAGGGATTTAAAGGTCAAAACCTGCACCTTGAATTGTGCCCAGAAAGCTAGAGGGAACCAGCGCAAACTTCAGAGCACGGGTGTAATGAGCCCCCAGCACCCCCAAAGGAGGCAAGCCACTGCATTCTGCACCAGTTGCAGCTTCTGAACAGTCATCAAGGGCAGCCCCACGTAGAGTGCATAGCAGTAATCTAGCCTCTTAGGTGATGAAAGCATGGATGTCAGTGTCCAGATCTGAATCAGAAAGAAAAGGCCACCGCCTCCTCACCAGAGATGCCGACCACTCGGGGGCGGAGTGTTTTTTTTTGCATAAGTAGTTATGGGATGAAGCTGTGGAAGGAATAATGAGGCTTCAAACTAATAACGGGGAACTTTCCGGCAATGCAAAGTGCAAATCCATTGAGTAAATTTCCGAAAGGATTTGAGGAAGGAAGCCATATGTCTGGAGAAATATGAAGCTAAGCTGTATAACAGAAGTTCCCAAACTGTTGATTGGCTACCCAAAGAGGGGGCATGCCAAATGTGGATGGCGTCCTGATCAGGGCCCTGTGTATTCTGTGTTTCCTCCACTGCCACCAGTGGCCATGATTCCAAGTGATATTGGATATAATTTGCAAGGCTTTGCTGCTATCTGGAGTCATTTAATTATACTTAAATCTCAAAATGAGGTCACACAGGCAAAAGGCTGAGAACCACCATATAAATAATATTTTACACTTTTTGCATGCACTGATTTCCTTATAAAACTCTCAATGTGATTTACGAACAGGAACACCTACCCACGCTGGAATTGGTGTGACTATCCATTTCCCATGCTGATGCCTAGGAAAGCTAAGGCAGGCAGTTTATACATACACCCTATCCATGGCTTTGCTACTTGTCTTCCCCATAAACATTTGGACAAGCCTGCAAAAGTGGAGAGACACAACGTGGTGAGTTGCCCCTCTTTAAAGGAAGGAGGCCTACTATGCTTGTGTCATGCCTCTCCCCATTACAAACATTTCCATAGGGACACGACTCACGAGTAGCAAACAGCAAACTTTCTAGTATGGGTGAAGACAGAATATATTCTCATAGAGTGACTTCACCATTACATTAACCATGGGGAAAATCAATCCCATGATACTCATTGCAGTGTCATCCCATGGTGGAGCAGCATGAACAAATGTTTATGCTGTTAATTGTTTATTAGGGCTGAAACACGCCCTTATATTTCTTTAAAAACTCAGTGAGAACCAGGTTCTTGCCGAGATTTGCGAGAACAAGAATGGGTCGAGAATTGGCTTATTCTCAACCGGTTCTCGCAAGATTCCTGTGTGGCCAAAAACCGGCTCTGCGCATGCGCAAAATGGCCACCACTCTCGAGAAACCTCAAAAAACGTTTTGCGTGTGCAAAATGTCCATTGGGTGGCCACACATGCACAGAATGGCAGCAGAAGGATTTTTGAGAACCCTTGCGGGATTGTGCAAGATCTTGCCGGGGTTGCAAGAATCTTGTACAAATGGTTTTGCATTCTCAGCCCTAGATGGACTCTCACCAACAGGTGGAGCCCATCAGTTGGCAGCATAACTAGGTGAAGCCTGAAAGCCCAATGTTGAAGCTGACAAGGCACCAGATCCCTACTGCAAGCGCAGATTCCTACTAATGAAATTGAGAAAAGTACGGCTCCCACCTGCAAGGCACAGGTCCCTGTTAGTGAAAGTGGCAAAGCGCAGATCCCTACTACAAGGCATAAATCTCTGATAATGAAATTGACACAGCACAACTCCCCTTGCAAGGCAACTCCTTAACTGGTGAAACTGACAAGCACAGTCCCATTGTTGATTCAGTGGATGTTTTCAGATGCCCGGCAGGTCTGCTCAGGAGTTTTCTGAATTTGTTCCAGGAAACAAACGTCTGCAAACCCATGTTCTCTCCGTGGCTAGCTCCTTGGTTTGAGTGAACAAATGGCAAGACTTATGTGAAGAGACACCCACAAGCTTCTTCAATTGGTGTTATTCTGGAATTAACATGCTTGAATGGTTTAAATTCCCATATAGCTACACTTTAACCAACCTGATCATGAGAACAACAGGGTGGCTAAAGTGAGTTAAGAAAACTTTTCCAGGATTCTTCATCTGGCCTAAAAGTCATTATTGTCCTGTGTCTGAACTAAGTGAAATCAGCACTGCATCTCCCTGGAATACATTGCACAAAACAATCTGCTCTGCTAGGGAGATAATCTAGACAAACATTTCTAACTATAATCATGGAGGTGCTTTGGGTAAGCACCTCAGAGTTGAAGTTGAATTGAATCTTGCAATTAAAGCAGGTGCTTTGCTCAGCTTTCTTGACAGCATTACAAATGCAGTATCTCCTCCAAACGTATTGTACATGAATTTCAGATAATTGATTTTCTGAGAATTTACAATTATGTTTCTTTGACTTTAAAAATATTTTTAAATGAGTTCTCTAGGAGAGGCAGTATTTGTCAGACCATTTTTGGTCCTGAGGAGGAGGAAATGAACGGAATAATATACTCTCTTCAAACTTTCCATGTAGTTAAAGTTGGAAGTGATTCCAAATTAAATTTTGACGAAAAATTTGGTTTCCAAAAAAATGTAATTTTATTGGCATTAGTGGGCATTTTTACACACACCTCAAAGTGCTGGTCTTTCAATCTTCTGAGTTTACAAGTCCACAAGTAAGTTCTGGATGCATTCTTCACACACACACTGCCCTGAAGCAGTTCCTGAATGGATTCTTCACACAAACACTGCCCTGAGGCAGCCTAAAGTAGCTACAGCTGTAGACGTGAGGGGCTGCCATGGAAAGCAAGTGACCACAGCTGCCTGGAGCAAAGCAGTTTATCAGGAGAACTTTTTACACACAAAAGTTCTGGGAGAAGTTCTATTCAGAAGTTCAAAGAGCCAGATGTTTAAGATCTGGGTGAGTGGTTTAGACACACAGAAAGTTCAGGATGTAACAGCAAACATGCAGGAGAAATGTGTGTGTAAAAACACCCAGTGTTTTTTGCTAATAATAATTTACAGAAAAGTTCAAAATCTCAAAAATGTTGACTATCACAATTTTGTCATTTCAGTTTGATGTACATTTTCAAGATTTTATTTCAATATTGGTACAAAATGTCCAAATCTCAGGTCCAGAGTTGGAAATGTTAATGTAACTGAAATTTTGCAAAGCTTGAAATTTTCATGAAGAAATTTGAAAATTTCACAAAGGCCCTTTTCAAACAGATGCCCACCCACTGTTCTGCCCTCCTATCCCCCCCATGCACCCGCACCCATTTGAAAAGGGCCAAAATAAGTTGGTTTGTTTTAAAAAAAATTATTTTACCAGTCCTAATTAAAACTCACGGAACTCTCATAAAGAATCTACATTTGAAAGATTAGGTTGTAGCTAAATAAATCATTAGCAGTTTTTCTAATTTATATGCACAGAGAGAAGGAGAAATAGACAGGGTCAGCAGTTGGTCATTTTTCCCTAGAGATACCTCTACCAATGATTGCCCTTTGTCTCCAGCTAACTTGTTTAATGCAGTTCCATTGGTTTAAATGATTCCGTGAAGTGAGAGGGAGCGAGTAGAAATGAAATACAAAGAAATTATGGTGAAGAAAAAAGCAATTGAGGCCCATAAACAGCCTTAACTAGGATGCCGGATATGTGGCATTTCTAGTTTTATACTTTTAGGGCATAATTTGTCCAGGTGCACAAGGGGGCTGCATGTGTGCCAGTTGCACACTGAAGTGCCATACAAGACCTATTAGTGTGCCAAATCCTCATTTGAAGCAAGAGGCATCATTGTGCAGCATAATATGGTCAGTTGGCTGCTGCCTGTAATGTAGGAGTGTAGAGCTTGCCTCTGTAACTAGGACATACTTAAAACTGCTGGTGCACAGGTTTTATTGGTGCACAACACCCTTCCCCACTTGGAAGAATGGGGATTATTCTCATTAAGAGAATTTCATTTGTCATTAGTTTTCTCCTTCAAGGTGTTGCTATAGAATTGGAGAAAGGTTATTTGCAGTCTTCATTATTCATTAATGTACTTAAAATGTTGACAATCTTTCAAAGGTTAATTCCCCAATTCTGATGATATCCCATCCCCCCCCCCCCCCCCCATTTATAATGCAAATCTTTGGAACAATTAAACCATTTTTACAAAGATGGGAAAACAGATGTGACAGTGGCCCACTGTGGCCCAGGACTCACTGGCACGTCTGCTTAGGCACTGCCAGATATTAGCCCAGAAGAGCCTCGGATTAGGTAGGTAACTGGCCTGGGCTGCGTCCTCAGAAAATCTCAGAAGGCTAAGGGCCGCCCACGCTGGCCAACACGGCCCAATGGTCCAGCGCAGGCTGGCACATTTGTTTTGGCCTGGCATACCTGTCTTGGGGCAGGAGCCACCATGACTGAGCACCCTGACTGGTAACCTTGGCAGTCCATCATGGTGGGGCTGTGGGGGCAGGGCATGGGCGGGGCTGCCTGCATGTTTGTTTAGCGCCCAGCTCTACCTGGGCCATATGGGAGGTGGGACAGCTCTTCAGCCACAGGAACATTTGTTTACTGCCCCTCCCCGGGCGGCATGTAGGCTGTGGATTCCTAGACAGGGCTGGGGAGGCACCGCACCACCCGCATGTCTGTTTTTACCATTTGTTTATACACAGACTAGCAATGCTATGCACTTCTAACCTTAACTCTCCTTTAACAGATTTCCCTCTCCCTACCTTCCCCCCCAAATCTGGAAATTTATATATATATAGCAGAGATGGACTCAACCCATTAAATTCTGCTCCAGATTTTATATGCAGATATAAATGTCTCCATTTGTGGCATTGGTTTGGCCACAAGAGTTAAGAGTTGAGTTATTTAGTTGCTAATGTTCCAGTTATTAAGTTAAAGACTTGTAAGGGTAAGCCACCCAGAGCCTAACGGACAGGGTGGGATAAAATAAATCTAAGAATAAACAAATAAACAGCAACCTTAGGTCCTAGACATCAATGGGTGTTTTAGACATGATGGGTCCCACCACGGCCACGGACTGCTCTGGGGCATGGTGGGAGCTGTCACTCTAGCTGGGACTCAGCCCGGCCTCCGAACAAACATTATGGTGACTGGGGGGAGGGGGTACCCAGGGATACACACAGATGTGCATTCACACGGCCCCACCCCCATGCTAGGTGAACCAGTCTACCTCCTGTGGCTGATAGGCGGCAAGTGATGGCGGCCATGGCACCTGGGCCCTGCTGCCACCCCGGACCATGGTAAGTAAAGTGGGCTTTCAGATGTAAAAGTCTGCTTTACTTTGGGTCTGGCACCTGCTAGCCCACACCACGATCGAGATCCAGACCGGGCAAACATCTGGTGGGCACCTTCGGCGTAACAGTAGCACCCATCCACACAAAAGCAGATTAAACCGTGCTGCCGTCATGTCTGAAAACACCCATAGTCCCCAGATTTTAGGTATTCATAACCAAGGGTATGGGTTAGACCCATCTTTTAGCCTCTATGAATCTATTTTGAAAAAGAAAAACAAATACCAAACCTCTTACTTTTGTTCTCGGACAGTTTTCAGAAAAAGGACTGGGCTGACAATGGGCATTAGAAATCATGCTTTGGTTTTGTTTTTTCCCTGTACTTTACTAATCTGAGTGCTGTGTGGGAAAAGTTATGCTAATCTAAATGCTGGGTGCTCTGAAGAGAGAAAAAAAAATCACATGACCCAGTGGTTCTTCTGATTAGAGTGTGTGTTCTTCCCTGCCAGTGCTCAGAGAGTAACAGTGTCCTAAGAGGTGTTTCAGAAGGAGATAGACACAGTCCTTTATCTGAACTTATTACATCTCGTCATCATGGGAGAGTTCCAAGAACAGCTGCTCACTCTCTTTGGGGGTCTAATTTGTCTATTTTCACTTGTGAAATGCATTCGATTTTTGAAGTATTTTTTCCCACACATATGGAATGCTTTGCCTCAGTCTTTCTTTCGGTCAATGGGAGAATGGGCAGGTAAAGGACATTTCCTCACATTTTTATTACTATAACTGGGTGATACGTTGTTGCAGTACTAACCACAGTGGTTCTGCTCTTCCTCTTTAATAGCAAACCATATAACGTTTGTTGTTTATTATTATTCATTTTTAAAATTTAAGGACCAGAATATGATTTATTTAATGATCCAGGTCAAAATAATTGGAATGATTATAACTGTGTGTGCATTTATGTGTTGTGTGAAATATATAATATAATTATAATCAATAACCACTTTTCTGTCCTGGAAATTTTAACAACATTGTTTATAATCTCACTTTCCCAATTTAGTATTTGTGATGCAAATAATTTACAACTAACATATGTTCTCTGCCCTTGGATGCAGATTCTTATTGTTCTTGATAACTGTATTCCATTGTATTTTGCTTCAAATGGCTTTCTGTCTATAGTAACAGCAGAAGTAATTAATAATAATTTAATATTATTAACATCCACATTGACAACAGGCTAAAGAATTATTTTCAGCTTGCAAAGTCTCAGAGAGAGAACATCTGTATTTAAAAGTTAGACATTTTCTTTATACTTAAGATTGACATTCTTTTAAAACTGTTAAGTAAGTAGTATTAAGTAGGATTAATGCTTTTTTGAATGTCTTAATTCCCATATTGCTTAGTATCCCAGATAAGGTCCCTTAGTAGTAGACATCTTCAGTGCAATGCCAATTGCACTTTAAATACTATTGTTTTGACTTTTACCAGATAGAATGCCTGGAATTCATTCTGCTCCAGTCATCTCAACAAGAGAAATATTATACTACAATATTGATCACAGTCTTTTTCTTAAGCTGCATGAAATCTACTTTGGAGAAGAGGGGCAGCATGAGGCTATGAACCATTTAAGTCCCACTTAAATCCCTGTGGAATTGGAATTAGAGGTGGAAGTGAAGTTGTGCATAGAACTTCTGCTGGCTCTCAACACTATGGTGAATTTTCCTACCATGTTCTCTCTCTTTTATGAACTTGTATACTTAAATGGGTAGTTTTCATCTAATAATTAATTTACATCAAATGAAATGAGTTTTCTAAAAGCTCTAGTGTACTGGAAGAGAGAGAAACCTGGATTCACTGAAGTCAGTTAAAAAAAACAACAACCCAACAAAAAAACACAGTGTGGCAATTTATTTTTATTTATTTATTTCAAAAAGTTTATGTTCTGCATCCATCCTGCCTCAGGCAGCTCAGGGCAGCTAACAGAATAAGTTAATAAACATAAAAACACATAAAACAGAAATACAACCAATGGCACTAAAACACCCCTTCCCTGTCCCAACCCCCTCCCCCCCCCCCTACCCTTTGTCTTTTAGATTGTAAGCCACCGGCAGGGACCCCCCCTACCCGTTTCCTCCACCAAAAGCCTGGTGGAACAGCCAGGTCTTACACTGTTGGCAGAAGGAGGGGAGGTCCAGGGACAGGCAGACCTCCATTGGGGAGGGAGTTCCACAGCCTCTGCGCGACAACCAAGAACACCCTCTTCATAGTTTCCATCTGAGACGCTCGGGGGACCATGAGAAGGGCGCTCCCAGGTGACAATGCTGGGGGTAGGATGTCACTCTCATTTTTTAATTACTGGTCAATTAGGAAGCCCAGCCAACTAATGTGTGTCTTGTTGGAGGGTTCTTGTGAAATAAACAAATGTGTGTGTGCATGTATGTATGCACACACACACCCTGACAGACAACTTCACTACTAACATGTTTAAGAGTCATTGGGTGTTTTCAAATGTGACAGTGCTTTCTTCTTTTAGTGGTCACAGGAGCAGGAGATGGAATTGGAAAAGCATATTCCTTTGAGGTAAGATAAGAACTTATAAAATGAAGGTGAAAACATGAATGAATGAAATTACTATCTTTCTCTACTGTCTGCAGTTTAGTGTAACTTTCTGCAGCTAACAACTAGCATATAAATACTTAAGCATTAAATCTGTCCTCTGTTTATGTGCATGATTCATGTTCACACCAATCAGCTTATGAGTAGGACCTGACATTCCATTTTAAAATTAGGAAGAGGACATAAAACAGTCATTCATGTGCCCAAATGCCTCAATGGTGCCAATACATTTGCATGCCTATTGGGTAATGCTATGAGTCATTCCATCTGTAGTAGTGATGTAATATAGAGAGGCATTGTAGCCTACTGGACTAAGGGATTGCGTAGGAAAGCAGGAGATCTGGGTTCCACTCTCAGCTCTGCTTCTAACTTCCCTGGCAACTTAGAGTAAGTCACTTATGCTTACTTTTTCCAAATATGGGTGTCTCTAATTCGAAGACTCCAATTTGAAAATATTTGCCTCAAGCCATCTGTCTCCATTTATACCACATACGTCCCAACAGTTCCTATTTAGGAGGGACAGTCCCTCTTTGGATGCTGACTCCCACTGTCCCTCTTTCTGGGGGTCAAAGTCCCACTGTCAGGAGAGAGAGAGAGAGAGAGAGAGACAAAGGGAGTTTTTAAACGAGATGCTACCATGCACGACCACTCAGGAGCCACTCATCTGACTGCTTATCTGAAGGTGGTTTGGGGGGACGCATGCTTCTGTGAACCACGCAGCAACCACTCATGGCCACTCACAGCGCACTGCCAAGAAATCAAGAGTACCATGCGGGGAAAGCCAAAAAAATTGTGTGGCAATAGGCACCAATGCTTCCCCTTCCCATATGAACTGGCACTGGGGAGCCTGGTTCCCCAGTGCTCACAGCTGGGACATGTCAATTTCAAAGGCCAGCCTGGTGCACTTCTCCTTCCCCCACGGTCCATGACAGGAGGAGTGTGAGGTGGTTGCCATGGTAGCCACACTGGGAGCCACCTGTTAGAATCCATCCCCATACACTCCACCAGAGTGGTTGCTCCGCAGTGGCCATGGACCTATCCCCCAGCCTTGCTTGTTTAAAAACACGCACAGAGCCCAGCACGCAAGCCTCAGGCACCTCTTTCCTCATTGTCTCCCCAAAAAAGCACTTGTGAGGACATTGGGGAGATGATGGAATGACAAGAAACTAATTGGAATGATAGCAGGAGAGCTTTTGTCCCTCTTTAAGAATGTGGAATGTTGGCAGGTGTGGGTAAGTGCATGAAAGTGAGGAGCTTATTTGCAGAGGGGTGGGGATGTCTCTCTTTGGCTTGAAGTGTTGGGCCTCTCAACTAATTAGTGTTAGACATAACACTAATATCCACCTACCTCACAAAGATGAGTGTATAGTGTTTCTAAAGTGCATTTAATATGCAAAGCAGAAGGGTTAGTGCTAAGTAGCATAGCTTCAGTGCTGAGTGCTATAATTTAAGATTCTTTATTACTCTAGTCGGCCCATGTCATGATCCCTCAATCTGTGTGTACTCTTCCCAGTAGAAGAGGTGACAATTGCTTGCGCTGTAGCATTCCTGCTCCTCCTCCTGGGTCTGGTAATTTGCTGTTAGAAAGGGTGTGCAGAACAGTCCAGGGGATTTTGCATGCATTTCAGTTTGCATCTTCAAGAGCTGCTTTATCTATACAGAGCGTGCAGGAAGACTCAGAGTATGGGTGAGTGTTTGGGGGTCTGCAGCAATTGTATGCCCAGTTGTATGCACAAATCTGGGCCTTGCACACCCATAAGACATGAATGCAAAGGTCATAGATTAGAGTTCATGGTATATTGCAAAACAGCTGCAGACCCAGCTAACTGGCCGGTTAGCCTAAGCGTATGACTGTTTTGGTGCACTGGAGATATATAAAACAGCCAGAACGTTCAGGTGAATTTAACGTGTGCAGCTGCACAGGCATTTTGGAAACTTAGTCCAATTATTTGGGGGTATTTGTTTATTATTTTAAGGGGGGTTTAGAACTGATTCTGCCGCCCCCCATCCCAATCAGGTTGTGGAATATCTTACTTCACAAGCAGTTTTGTTGATTCCCACTCTGCTCAGCTACTTCAGTTTGTGAGGCAAATGCCAGGCACAGGATGTTTTTCAATTATTTTTATTTTATTTTACCAGTTTTATACCCCGTCCCCTCCTGCTCAAGAGCAGTTCAGGGCGACTTGGCATCAATAAAGCACATATAAAATATAATTATAACATTTAAAAGGATAAAAAGAACTAAAAGGGCAGACCCCACCCCACCCTCTCTACCCGTCTCCCTCTCCAAAGGCCCAGCAGAACAGCCAGGTCTTACACTGTCTACGGAAAGAGGGGAGGTCTGGGGCCAGGCGGACCTCCGTCAGAAGGGAGTTCCACAGCCTAGGAGCGGCCACTGAGAACGCCCTCCCCATTGTCGCCACCCGGGCTACCCGGGGGACTTAGAGTTGGGCATCCCCAGCCGACTGCAGGGGCCACAATGCAATCAGTCCTGAGGCCGTCCCACAGGTAAGCCGGGCCGAGGCCATTTAGGCCTTTGTAGGTCATTACCAGAACCTTGAATTGGGCCCAAAGTATAATAGGCAGCCAGTGCAGCGAACGGATCACTGGTGTAATATGCTCGCGGCGACCTGTCCTTGTTAAGAGATGGTCCGCTGCATTTTCTTTACGCTAATGCTCCTGTCAGTTATCGGTCAGTCTCTAACCTTCCCTTTTTAGGGAAGGTTATTGAACGGGCTGTGGCACAGCAGCTCCAGGAATATCTGGACCGCACCAGTTTCCTTGACCCCTCTCAGTCTGGGTTTCATCCTGGGTATGGTACAGAGACTGCATTGGTGGCCTTGGTTGACGATCTCCGTATGGCGTTGGACCAGGGTCGTCAGACGTTATTGGTCCTGCGAGACCTTTCGGCTGCATTCGACACAGTCGATCATGAGGTGTTGGTGACTCGCCTGCGGGACCGTTCCGGAATTGGTGGGACGGTCTTGGACTGGTTTTGTTCGTTCCTGGCCGGGAGAATTCACCAGGTGGTCTTGGGGGAGTGTACGTCTTCTCCCCAGGACCTCAAATGTGGAGTCCCACAGAGTGCCATTCTGTCCCCCCTCTTGTTTAACATCTATATGCAGTCGTTAGGGGAGATCGTGAGAGGGTTTCAGGGCATGCAGTGTCATCAGTATGCTGATGACACTCAGCTCTACCTCTCTTTTTCTATTGACCCAGGTCACACAGTCTCCTTATTCTCCCAGTGCCTGTCAGCTGTGGGGGTTTGGATGAGGTTAAGCCATCTGCAATTGAATCCTGACAAGACAGAGGTGATGTTGGTGGGCGAGGGCTTGGGGG
>QEPC01008874.1:8324335-8341760 GCA_003113815.1 Sphenodon punctatus | reverse complement strand
GCCCCTGCAGTCAGCTGGGGATGCCTCCCTCGGAGTCCCCCATGTATCTCGGGTTGCGGCGATGAGGGGGGGCGTTCTCAGTGGCCACACCGCAGCTGTGGAACTCCCTCCCAACAGAGGTCCATCTGGCTCTGGATCTCCCCTCTTTCCGAAGACCGAGTAAGACCTAGCTGTTCCACCAGGCGTTTGGCAAGAAGGATGGTTGCGGGGAGGGGGGGTCTGTGACTCTGCCTATGTTCTGTGGTTTTAAATTATATTTTTATACTGTATTTTTTATTATGTGTGCTTTTATTGTATTTTTATTGTGTTGTAAGCTGCTCTGAGCTGCCTTGGCAGGAGGGGGTGGCTAAGAAATCTAGGTAAATAAATAAATAATTATACTGTCCTATATTTCAGTGGTGTATCTGCAGTGGTGTGTATGAATAAGCAGGGCAGCTCAAGACTAGACAACCTTCAAAGAAAGGCTTTGAAGGCAGTGGTCTGAGACTCATTGGGTATTTTCAGACGTTATGACACCACGGTGAATCCCCCTGTGGTGATCGTGGTGGTGTAACGTCTGTTGGGCCAAAAAGTGATTCCTGCCAGATGTTCACCCCCGGCAGGAATTGCTTTGACCATGCTTTCGGAGGTCCGGGTGCCTGTGGATTCCCCGTGGTTGACAGTCACGTCTGCTACTGGACCATGGCCCGGAATCGGTGGCCGTGCCCGCTGCCGATTCCGGGCCATGGCCAATACCCCGGGGGGCAGGCGGGCACTGCGGCCTCGGGAGCGTGGGGCTGTGCGGCCGCACGTTGCACCGCGCAGCCCTGCCCCCTCCCCATATCCCCCTCTGGAATCAGCCAGCATGTCTGTTGATTCCGGAGGGGAATCAAAAAGTGATTCCGTGCCGTGGCCACAGGATGGCCCGGCACATCCGAAATCACCCATTGTTGTCCCTCTGAGTGGTCCATATCAAGGTGGAATTGAATATGAAGGAGGACTGGTTCAGCAGGCAGTACCTGGATTCAGGAGACGTGGATTCAGGAGACTGGCTGGCCTTCAGTTGGTCTTCTACAAACCAGAACTTCTGTACTACACTGAGTAGGTTTCATGACTGGACCATGAGCAGAGGGTTATATCCCCATGCAGCTGCTGTTCCCAATATCCTGGGGTTCCTCCAGGACAGCCTGAACATGAGTCGTAATAAATTGACCAATCAGGTTGAGATCCTCTCAAGCGTCTTTGTGTGCTTGGGAATTTTCAACCCAGCCAGTCACACCCAGGAACTTCTTGATGGTGGCCAAGTTGATCTCACTCCTAGTGGTGCATGGCTTCCCAACCTGGGACCTCAGTTTGCTTCTCTTGGCTCTGGTTAAATCCTCCTATGAGCTTCTCAGGACAACTTCTTTCTGTTACCTATTGATCAAGGGAGCCTTCTTGGTGGCTATCATGTCCACTATTAGAATTTCTGAATTGGTGGCACTTGAAGTGGATCTGGGCCTGTAACTTTTTCCATAAGGCCTAGACTAGAACTGAAATGAGAACTCACAGAAACGGGTGTACCCAACAAATTTCCAGTCCCCAAATTGTCCCGACAGCATTGGGTACCGATTGGTACCTGATTGTGACCCGATTCAGGTACCCAATGTCCCAGAATGTCGACTTCCATTCCTGGACTGTCAACTTCCAGTACTGATTTTTTTACTTCCAACACTTTTTTTTTTTTTTTTGCCAGAAAGTTGACTTCCAATTCTGGTTGTTTTTTTTTTCAGTTTTCCATCCCAGTATACTGATTGGTAATCAGAAAATTGAAAAATTGGTACAGAAAGTTACCAATTGTTTGGGTATCTGGGTACCCAATTGCTACCCAGATAGCCCATCGAGTACTCGATGCTGAACTTGAAAATGCAGGTAGATGAAGTCCCCATTTCAGCTCTAGCCTAGACTCTTCTTTCATCACAAAAGTGAAATCACTTTTTCGCAGAGCTCAGAAGATTGCCCTCTTTTATTGTGCCCTGATCTGGTGCATCCAAAGGGGACTGAATTATTATTATTATTATTATTAACAAACATTTATATAGCGCAAGCAGTGTACCTGGCACTTTACAAAGTAATAAAATAGACACGGTCCCTGCCCCTAGGGCTTACAATCTGAGAGACAGGAGCTGGGGGAGAGACTTAGGAAGGGGAACAGAGGGAGAGACAAGGGGTCTAACATTCATGAAGATGCGAGGTCTCAAGTGCACGTACTTGGCTTGGTTACGATGAGAATGACAGCAGGCAGGTCCATGTTGCAAGGATAAGGGTAAACCGATCGTAGGTATAGGAATAGTGGCTCAGCAGGATAAAGAGTCAGACAGAGCAGAGCGAAAGAGGTGAGTTTTAAGGAGAGATTTGAAGGTATGAAGGGAGGGGGCAAGGCGGATGTGGACAGGGAGGGAGTTCCAGGCATGGGGGGCAGCAAGTGAGAAGGGACGAAGGCGCTTAGGGGAGCAGGGAAGGCGTGGAAGGGTGAGAGAAGGGACAGAGGAGGAGCGAAGTGCACGGGCTGGAGTATGGGCACTGAATGGCACACGCTTGATGTCAGGAGGGCTCTAAAGATCTGTATGCATAGGTCTCCAGGTTATTGCCTGTCCCCATCCAGAGGTAAGAAGGCTGCATCTAAGTCTAATTCATTATTTTGCACTGGCTTAAAGCCAAACTTATATTTCAAGGGTGGCTCCACAGGGACATTTCTTGG
Source organism: Sphenodon punctatus (assembly GCA_003113815.1). Taxonomy (NCBI): domain Eukaryota; kingdom Metazoa; phylum Chordata; class Lepidosauria; order Sphenodontia; family Sphenodontidae; genus Sphenodon; species Sphenodon punctatus. The sequence goes on along the minus strand of QEPC01008874.1, from coordinate 8,339,041 downwards.
CACACTCACAAAGAGAGCTGCCACCTTGTGGACATTCAAGTCTCCTGCATCTTGTGAAGAGAGACATTGGATGGCTACCTGGTCTGCTTATGTTCATTTGCAAGGAATTAAAATTTGTTTCCCCCCTGGCAGAATCTGATGCAGCACTTGGGAGATGCATTCTCCAGGCAATCCTCCCTTTAGAATGTCCTGTTCTCTGCTAGACCACCTATTGTCCTGCTGTCTGGGAGGGGTACTGTTTGGGTACATCCCAACTAGGACTGCTTGACAGGAAGATATGCTGAGAAAGGGAAATTGAGGGTACTTGCCTGTGAATTTCCCTTTGGAGTATTCCCCCTGACAGTAGTCCACTCCTGCAAGGTCATTTACTAAAAGATGCAAATTTCTTGTGTTTTCTTGTTGTTCTGGGAAGTCTGGGTACAATTGGCTATAATGTAGCCTTTATTTCTTGCCACTATTTCCTTCTGAAGTTCCTAGTTTTTCCCCCCTTATTCCTTCAATAAATGTATCAATTCTTCTTGCATGGACTTTGATGTGCTTTTTTGGTTGTTAGTTTGTGTTATATAATTCACATCTAACTGGATTTCTGGTGGCTCTCTATAAGTCAGGGCCAAGTTTGACTCATCTATTCCTATGGTCTGTACAGTGCTAGGTACATGACCGGCGCTATATAAATGTTTATAATAATAAATCTCTGTCTCCTGCTGAACAGACCAGAGACCAGACCAACCCAACTGGATGCTGGCCAATGAGAGAGGGTGTTTTTACACACACATTTCTCCTGGATGTTTGCTGTTACATCCTGAATTTTCTGTGTGTCTGAATCACTCACCCAGATCTTAAACATCTGTGTCTTTGAACTTTTGCATAGAACTTCTCCCAGAACTTTTGTGTGTAAAAAGTTCTCCTGGTAAACTGCTTTGCTCCAGGCAGCTGTGGTCACTTGGTTTCCATGGCAGCCCTTCACGTCTACAGCTGCGGCTACTTTAGGCTGCCTCAGGGCAGTGTGTGTGTGAAAAATGAATCCGGAACTTACTTGTGGACTTGTAAACCCAGAAGATTGAAAAATCCGGAACTTTAACGTGTGTGTAAAAATGCCCATAGTCTAAGGGTAATGCCCAGGGAGGTGTGCCAAATTTCCTTTTGCCATGTCATAGTATAGTGATGTTTAAGTTGCACTTTCTTGTGATCAGACTCAGAGAATGTAATAATTGCATGCACAAGTAATACACAAATCGCTAGGTCCCATTTTGCATGGAGTCCTAGCTATTTTAAAATCTTGCCAATATTGGAAAAAATACAGTGGACTTAGAGGTTTTCCCATCCTTTTGATATATGTAGTGACTTTTCAATGGAATGTAAAGAGCACTCTCCAGTGTGTGAATTCTGCTGGAGCGTTCTTAATTAAAAAACTTTCTACATGCTCAATAATTATGGCAACATCCCATGTTATCACTGATGGTCTCTGTCTTTAGTAGTTCAAGAGTTTTTGAACATTTTAATTTTTTGCCACTGGGAGTCAGAATTTCCTACTACAAACAAGTTTGCATTGCACAATGCTGGGAGCTGGCACTAGCTATCATTCTCCTCTCCATGGAGCATAAATTCAAAGACTATCTAGAGTGTGAGGGGGTGGTACAAGGAAGGCCACAGACTTAGGAAGGCCACAAATTTATGCCCTTGTGGCTGTAGGGAGGTGAAGGATTTGCCTCATTTTTTCAGGAGTCTTTACTTATCCCTGAGAAATAGATAGATCTTGCCATTTTACTGGCTGAGAATCTTTTTTCTACTCTGTCACAAAAGCTGAATTTTTTAGTAAATAACAAACACAGATTTACCGAAGTGGTGGCTATTTTTGTGATAACTGCCAAAGCTACAAAAAAGACTGGATACATTTTATGACTGTATGCCTGTTTTTGTACACTTTTATTGCTTTTAATATATGACATTGTTCCTAATGTTCAGATAAGACTATGATTTTTAACTTCATGTTTACTTACTTGTCTTTGCTGGGGCGGGCTCTGCTGTGTCTAACTCGCTCCCTCCCGACATCCACCTTAGTTCTCCTCTCCTCACCTTTAAAAAAGCACTTGAAGACTTATTTATTCTCCAGCTGCTTTTAGGATCCACTGCTAGTTTCCCTCATTGTGTTTTTCCCTCCCTCTTTACTTTCCTCCTTTAAATTGTTTTTAAATGGATTTTATATTTTTATTGTATTTTTTTTATGTTGTAGAGCGCTCCGAGCACCATTTGGCAAGGGGATAGCTACAAAAATAAAATTATTATTATTTATTTATTTTTATGTTTTTGCAAACATGACAGAATTAGCTTGCCAATGTGCTGATAAACTTGAACTATTAGGAGATTTTATTCTTTATCATCGCAGCCTTTTGCTTGTACCAGGAAAATGCATTGTCTTCAGAAAATATGTTAACTAAAATGTTTTCCAGTGATGTTTACTGTGATGATGAACGACGTGTTTTAAAATATGTCTTTTCTTGTCTACTCTAAAGAAAGAATTATGTTTTAATTACCTCACCACAGTTCCATTTAGGCCACAAAAATGCTCTAAAGAAATACTCATACTTTTATTTGGGTTTATGGTTAATAACCTGGTTGAAATTTTGCTTACAAGGCCTTAATGACAATCATTATCCTATATACTGACTTTGCTGATCTGCAATCAAATATCTCCACGGGAAAGATAAAAGCCAAAGAAAGGTTTATGTTTTAATTATGGTGATTCTATATTACCAGTATGGATCTGAATGCTAATTTAAAATATTAACATCTAAATAGTCCCAAAATTCTAACTTGGAATCAATTACCCTGTTTCTGTTTCCTTCTGAATGGATTAGAAACAGCTTGAACCAAGGTTATTGTGGACAAAGGGAAAATTTGCCAGCATGCAGACAATTAAAGTTCTCTTCCTGAGTATTTCAAACAGAGCCCTTAAAATGAGCTTCCTAAACTCCAGAGAGTGTGATTGCATGTCTCTGTGGTGCACTGGACAAGAATGTAAGAGAGTCTCTGAAATCTCTGAATTGTAATAAATGGTCTTTGCTGAAAAGTGAAATGGTTGTGCCCAACACACTTAGTGGACTCATACTCTCAATGTAGTGAATTTTCAAACAAAAGTCCTTATTCCTTAACATTCTTTTCATTGTTTCATATAAATTCAATGGGATAAACTATTTCTCTCAATTAGGTTTAAGAGGAAGCATTGTAGGAAGTCAGCTACAGAAATGAATGCTCCTCAGTGAATGGATTTCATCATTAGTTTCTTGCTTTCAGATTTAGTTACCGGCCTTATTCTTTGTGCATGTTTGTTTAGCTTGGCTACTCTGTTTCTACGTTGATGTTTCCCTGCACCTCTCTCTCTCTTGCTCACACAATCCTGAGCACCCTTTGAGTCTAAAAATATGCACTGAATTCTCCCCATAGTTTCTATGCCAGGCTTTGGTTCATGAGAATGGGGATTCAAAGAACAACGGGAAGACATGACACAGGTTCAGCCATAGACTGGGCCAAACAGAGCTGCTGCTCTGGGTGGTAGGGATTCATGGAAAGTCCCACTAGCCTCTGGAGCTGCTCCTGTGACTACTGGGACTGGTGTGGTGAACAGGGCCCTGCAGAAGTGCCTGCTGGGAAGTGGGGAGGAGCAAGACCTCCAGAGACTGGGTCAAGAGGGTAGGGATGGGGTGGAGAGGGTAGATATGGGAACAGGGTTTCCCAGGCAGGGTGGGACCCTGTAGAAATGGCTGCATTGGGGCCGAAGCACTCCCTCCTCTGGGAAAAGCTCCTTTCCTCCCCAGAAGTGCCAGCCCCAGCAGAAGACATAGAGGCAGCATTGTCCCTGTTGCTGAGGGTGGCTCTCACTTCTTGCACAGCAGGAAGGGTCTTTCAGGAGCTATTCTCAGCAATGGGGACAACACTGCCCCCACACACCTGCAATCCTGCTGCCATGCGCTGCCCCTACAGCTTCTGATGGGGTTGGTGCTCGTGGAGGGAGGGGGTACTTCCCAGAGGACAGGGTGCCATGATGCTTGCAAGTCCTGGGCTGCTTTGGCTCCGGCATAGCTCTTTCTGTGAGGCCACGTCTTGCTTGGGAAGCACAGGTCCTGGCCCTGGCCCACATCCCAGGGCCCGCCACTAGGGCCCTGCCTACCCTCGGGCTGGCCCTGACATGACCCTCTCTTTGGGTGTCTTTAGACATAACAAAGATTGGCTGTCAAAACTCCTAAGCATGTGTTTGGCTGCTGTGTGTAATAAGCACCATAACAATCCCAACCAACACCGATTTGGCCACCCGTTGAACATGCGATGTGAACACCATTGCATCCCAAGGACAATTTGCGTGTTTTGGTTGAACATGTTGCCAACATTGTGTCTAATGATATTGCATGGCATGTTAGCAGGTACATCACAGGGAACGAGGCAGCAGCGCTGGCATACTGACGCTGGGTGTTGAGAAAAACACAGATTTGTCCCAAGATGGGCTGTGTGTCTAAGCAGCGCCACATGGTGAACACAGGGCCAAACTGGTGTTCATATCAAGGTCAAAACACACATTCAGACACCTGTTGATGTTGTGTCTAGAGACACCCTTTGTTATGTAACAGTTTCACAGTAGATTACAGATTTTTAAGGGGCCTATTGGGAGCACCTCCATCTACGCCCTCAGTATTATTATGGTTGGAGGTTGGGGTTAGAGCTATAGCTTCCAGATTAACCCTGGCCTTATTGACATATTGGTTTAAGATTGCCCCTTCATCCTCTGGGTTCCTTCCAAAACTTTTTCTAAGTGAGAGATTGTCCCTTATGGGATTTTGTAAACCAGATTGGGGGTCAGGAGTTCTAATATCAGGATATTGGGTTTTTTCAGTAGATTTTCTGCTCTCTGTCCCTAGGTGAAAGGCTCTACGCCTGTTGAAACAGAGGATAAGAGACATCAACATCCAATCCTCGAGGGCTGTCATAACGGTTTCTAGGGTCTCTCCCTTTTATAAATTCTGGATCCCTAGTCCAGCTGAGGCACAGTATTTGCTGGTCTTGGCTAGTCCAGAGCAATGAAGGGAGCCCTTCATCACTGCCCTCTGGATGCAATGAATGTGCTCAGCTGTAACAATAGGGCAGTATAGAGGGGTGGATTATGTTGATAGGGTTTGTGTTTGTGGCAGTGGACAGGTGGAGGATTTAATACATAATGTGTTATGCTGCCCACGTTACGCACAAGCGCGTGCAAATACGTTTAAGGCCTTACATATACAGAACTATATTCCCCAGAGACAGTTATTGATTATATTGCTAAATGATTCCAGAGACAGTATTACTAAGGCAGTAGCGTCATTTGCTGTGTCGGCAGCTAAGCTCCAGTCTGGATACGAAGAACAATTCCCTGAGGTAGAGTCCAGTATTTCATTACCGGACAGATTCTTGTAGCGTTTTTCTGTAATTTCTGTTGCTGAACAGAGGCTGATATTATTATATGTATATTGTTTTGTATATATGTATGTTTTAATTTGATATGGCCCGATGGCTGATTCAATAAACTTAAACTTACAGCACCCATTTCAAATAGACTGTCTGTCACACTGGATTTAGATTTATAAAACTCATGCTTTCATTTCTGAGAATGCTCCACCCAACACTAATTTTTATTTATTTATATAAAAAGATGTACTATGTGGAATAAATTATGACTAATATCTAAACTATGTTATCCTTCCAAACTCATTCTAAAATAGATGTGGCCTGACATCCAGTACAATCCTGTTAACTAATCCATTCAGGCTCTGGAAGGAAGCCCAATGAAAGAAAGAATTTAGAGCAGAAGTAGTCCCCTTTTGCTGCAAATAGTAGTGCCTAAGAGCCTTCACAGCATGGTTCAAAAAACATCGTTGTGATCTGACTGATATGACTATGGGTGTTTTTAGACAAGCGCCTCCTCACCCATTACCCACCCATCATGCACACTGCAGGGCTGCACTGATGCCCTATGCAGCCCTGTAACATGCATGATGGGTGGGGAGCAGCTCGTCTAAAAACACCTGATGTATTGATGCTAACTGAGGGATTTTTCCTATCATGAGAAGTGCTGAGGAGGATGCTAGTGCAGCTATACAAAGCAGGTAATTTATTGCTTGATTTCCTTTGTCTGTCCATGCAAGTATAACAGTAATGGATGTCCAATGCAGGACTTGGTTTCAGTCGGTTGGTCTGGGGAGGTGACCTCTCCAGGCCCTTCTCTTTTCCAGAAATTTCTCATGCCCAAGGTCTGCATTAACCCCGGCTGCAGCCTAAGCAGCAGAGTGTCCGGGGTGTGAAGAGGAATGGCAGTGGATAGCTTGGTGTTGCTGTGGGAGGGGTAATGATGGGAGCAGAACTTAGGGCATTGGACAAGACCGTAACTATAATGGGGGTAGGTGGTGCAGCTGCACATGTTCCCTGCTGTTGGGAAGGGTGGGGACAGAGGGCCCATTCCAACCTAGCTACACCCCCAGCATTGGAGCAAAAACTCAGCCATTTCTCTTCTCTTACAGACCTGGAACCTTTAAACTGACTAAGACTTGCCCCAAAAGTAAAATAAGCACCACAAACCGCTTCATTCCAGAGTAGTCCCATTGAAGCCCTATGCAGTATGTGGATCGTAATCATGACCTTATTTTATTTGTGGATCATGGACTAAATGAGTAAATATATTTATCTCATTTTAAAATGCAAATTGAAAAATTCATTCAAAGCCACACAGGGCATATATGTCTCCTAAGGTTTTTTAATAACAATTTTGAAAACTTCTTTTGTAGCTGGCCAAACGTGGATTAAATATTGTTCTGATAAGCAGAACACTGGGGAAACTGCAGAAAGTAGCTGCTGAAATTGGTAAGTGTTCATTTTAAAATCTGAAGAGAAGTATGAGATAATAGAGAATTTTACTCCCGTGAGTGGCTTAGAATTCATTAGAATTTGGTTCTATTTCAGATGGAGACAAGATAGGTCAAATGATATCTTTTATTGGACAAAGAAAAGTGAGAATGTGCAAGCTTTGGGGCCACGCAACGCCCTTCCCCAGGCTTGTAGCATAGCCACTGCCAGTCAGACATCTGTAAACTAGGACTGCAACCATTAATCCAACTTGATTAACCTGTCTAAAATTTGTCCCCCAATTAATTGGTTAGGTGCCAGGACCTTCTGACAGTTCACAATTCTGAGTCTGTAGCTCAAGGGGATGCCAATGCATGCAAATTAGGCAAATCTATGCAAATGTATTCAGTAAATTTATGCAAAAGTTAATTGATTAATCAATTAATTAACAAAAAGACTTAATTGAGTAATCAACTAACATTTCTAATGGGATTGCAGTCTTACTATAAACTGAGCAAATGTAGGACAGGTATATATGAGGAGGCACAGAATGTCATGGGTGGGAGTGGATAAGACAAGGTAACTGGTGTGGGGAGGAGGGGAGGTCAGCTAGGAAGAAAAGAGAAGGGAAGAGAGAGAGATGCCAGACTTTAAAAATAAAGCTGTAAAAAATAAATATTTTAAAAAGAGTCTTGTGACACCTTAAAGACTAACAAGAAAATCTCTTTATTTTGGCATGAGGTTTTTTTCCGCAGATGCATGAAGTGGCCTGTAAGTTGGCAACTATATACGAGGATGCAGGCAATGAAAATAGTTTACACAGAGAGAATGCAGAGAATAAAATCCATAATTAGATCAAGTACCAACCCAAGGTGCAGACAAGGTGTAAATGACCAATCAGTGGGAAAGTCCCATTCAGTTGGAGAATAGCTGTCTTAGAGGAATGTCAGTTTTGCTGAGCCAGGTAACGTGGACAAGTGCCCTAAACGTTGGAACAAGGGGAAAACAAAGTCTAGGAAAATACAGGATATGAAGATTTCAGAGGTTTACTGCTGTATAAGGCAGAAATTATTTTATGTAATTATTTTATGTAATGTGACCAAAAAAAAATATGAGGTCCTGATTCAAACCCATGGAAAAAGTGTTAAAGCTGATGATGAAATTCTAATTCAGCAGATTCGCATTGAAACTGTCCTTTGAATGCTGTTTAAGTAAGCAAACCCTCAGATCAGAAATGCTGTGACCTGGAAAAGTTTAAGTGTTTGCCCACTGGTTTCTGAATGTCACTTTTTAAAATATTGGATTTATGATGGCATATATCACGTTGGAGGATGCACAGGTGAAGGAGCCCTTGACAGTGTAGCTGATGTTATTGCGTCCTGTAAAGGTATTGCCTGTGTAGATGTGGGGATGGAGTTGGCATCGAGCTTTGTTGCAGAGTTTGGTCCTCAGGTCTATGTTCCTGTCCAGAGAGCCGTGGTTGTTGGCAAGTAGCCTTTTCCCTTTTTAGGTTGAGTGGCTGTCTGTAAGCAAGGACTGGCCTCCCACCCAGGGCCTGTGCAAGGGAAGTGTTATTTTCCAGTATGGGTTGTAGATGCTTAACTATGCATTTGAGAGGTTTAAGCTGGGAGCTGTAGGTGACAAGAAGAGGGCGGCGTTCTGTTATTTTCTTTGGAGGGCTTGTCCTGTAGTAGGTCACTCCTGGGTACTAGTTTGGCCCGGTCTATTTGTTTCCTCACCTTGCTGGGTGTGTATTGTAGATCCAAGAATGTTTAGTGCAAGTCCTTTAGGTGTGTGTCCATGTCAGAGGGGTTGGAGCAGATGCAGTTGTATCTCAAGGCCTGGCTGTAGACTATAGATCGTGTGGTGTGCTTCGGGTGGTAGCTAGAGGCATGTAAGTATGTATAGCGGTCCGGGGCTGCAATCCCAAACCCTGCGGATCTGTGCGGCACAATCCCCTGATAATGGGGATGTGCGTGACTCCCATGCGGAATCCGTGCATGCACCCCTGTGCACCGTGCACGGGGCATGTGATCAGCCCCTGTAGGTTTACAGTATAAGTTGGTATTTATATAGCCATCACATAGTTTAACCTATTAACATTCTAAACAATATTTTTTCCAGTTTATTTTACTAAAAGCATTTTCATCCAATAAATGTCTGTTGCTTATAGCTTGATTACTTTTCAAAAGGTTAAACAATGATGAAAATAACATTTTATGGGATCATTCCACCTGTTTAAATTCTATCCTTATTTATTTTGCAAAACCCAGAGCAGACCACTGGTAGAAATGTGAAGATCATCCAAGCTGACTTTACAAAGAAGGATATATATGAAAATATTGAAGAAAACCTTCAGGGTTTAGAAGTTGGAATTTTGGGTAAGCTAATCAAGAATATTATTAATTGAACAGCCTATTGATAAATGCATTACTTGTATTTATATCTTTGATTAAGCAATCGCTGCTTAACACGTAGCTACAACTTTGAATTACTTGTTTTAAAATATGGTGGGGATGATATCAGACGTTCTTCCTGGATGGAAACTATAACAAGTTTTTGTAATTTTCTGATGTTATTAAAGACAGCTCTGTGCTTGGTTGATACACAGGTCTTTCATTATAAGGAATGTTTTAAACTGACTTTCTAGCATGTTTTAAAGGTAAATTATGGGACTATAAGGGTAAAAACAGATGTGACTTTAGGCCACTGTGGCCTGCTTTGACCCACTTTGCACCGGACCTCACCTGCACATTGGTGTAGCCGCCACCAGATGTTGGCCTGGGATTGCCACTGGCTGTGTCAGCAGCTAGCCCAGGCTCTCACTTCCGGTAGATGTCCAGGTCACTGCCCAGACTAAGGTCCACCCGACTGGGTCAAAGCGGTCCACAGTGGGCTATCAGATCTGCGGTGGCCAGGCAGACACAGCCTGGATTGAGTCTGTCATGACTGCCCGTTATGGTGGGGGGCAGGGTGCTGGGCGCAATGTGAGGGGAGGGCTGACCGACCAGCCGCACATTTGTGTGCATTCCCGGCGGCCCAGCCATGGGCACGTTTGTTGTGCAGCCCAACCTGATCCAGACTGTGTCCACTGTAGCTTCCCAATGCAACCTGAATTGGGCCACTGTCATGTAGCCATCATGTCTGTTTCCACGCTAAGTTCAGCATTGTTCTGTTAAGAGTACAATAAGACCTTTTTTAGTGAAGTCTTTTTTGTTACGTTTTCCCTTAAAGTTGTAAAATAACATGAAATAACCTTCGATAGGATATAAATAGGGACCAACACAAACATTTTTATTAAAAATCATCACAGTAAATGTAAATAAAATATATCCAGGAGGGGCCTATTTCTACTTCCAAGGTTGCCCAAAATTTTAGGGGAACCAGAAGCAAAATAAAAAACCAAGTCGGCTCCTTTTCATTTGAGTTTTGGGAATTGGGGGGGGCGGGGCGGCTGCTTTCTTCTGCCCTCTCCCAGTATCATTGGTGACAGCTTAATGAGCGCTAGACTGGGCACTAATACAGCCTTTCTTTTCGGAGACATCTTAAAAGCTTCTAAAACTTTGAAAGAAACCATTTGTTTAACCAGCTACACTATATCCACTTCATCCAGATGTGGGTCTTATTATATGTTTCCTTTGATTAGTTAACAATGTTGGAATGCTTCATAATCCTCTTCCATGCCGTTTCCTTAATGGCCAAGACATTGACGAGGTAGGATTATTTTGTTGTACTGTCTGTGGGGTTCTCTAGCAAGGTAACACAATTAAGGTCTGCAGTTCCATTTACCAAGGGACAGAGCCAGTTTCTATTGAAGTCAATGGCAGTTTAGTCATTAAATTCAGTGGGAGAAAGACTGGGCTCTAAATGAGCATTCTTTGATATTTAGTCTTGTGAAGGAAAAGGCAGATTAGAATTAGGCAATGCTACCTGAGAGGCAGGACATATTCTAAACTTTAACACAATGAATGGGCTGATCCAAGTGATAATTAAAGATCAATAACATCTGCTGGTCATTTATCTGAAGGTGCTGTCCTGCTGTGAAATTATTATTGCTACTATAAAGTGAGAATAAAAATAACCCAAACATAGGGGGGAGGGGGTCATTTATTTTTCAGTTTCACTTGGTGTATTCTGGATATTTCTACAGTTAATGGCCTGGTCACTGTTGACCAATCAAATTCTTCACCTTAAAATGATAAATCATAATTTTATGAACTTTTTATGTGGTATAAAAATAACCCAAACACAGAAGGATTCGTTTATTTTTCATGTTCACTCAGTGTGTACTAGATTTTTCTACAGTTAATGGCCTGGTCACTTTTGACCAATCAAATTCTTTATACCACATAAAGAGTTCATAAATGATAATTTTAATCACATTTATTCCACTTTCTTCCCTTAAAATATCTATTCAACTTCCACTATAAGAAGCCAAGTCAGGAACAATATAGGCTCTGTATGAAATTGTGACAGGAATCAAGTCAGTAAGGTTTTGTCGTTGAGTTCAGTGGGGCCAGTATTACTACCCTCTCTCTTCCCTTTGGCCTTATGCTGGAGTAATTGGTTGATGAGTTGCGGCCTTTATATTTAATTTTATTTCATTCATTCATTCAAATGTATATGCACAGGGGCTCAGGGCGGCTTACAATTCAAAGAACAATAAAATCTATATAATAAAAACTCCCACCCTCACCTCAAAACACCCACCTTCCCCTACAACCCTATCCAAACACCCAACCAACCCCTATCCCTGCCCGCCAAATGCTCTTTCAAATAAAAAAGTTTTACACCACTTCTGGAAGAGGCTTAGGCTTGGGCTCAAGTGAATCTCCTTGGAAGGGAGTTCCACAAACCAGGGCAGTAACCAAGGACGCCCTCCTAGACACCCCTTTCCCACGGATAAGTGTAACAGGTGGAAGAACATAAGAACATAAGTATTAGTGTCATACTGGGTCAGACCAGTGTCCCACCAACCCCAGCATCCTGTCTCCAACAGTGGTCAATCTCTGTCTCTTGGGAGAAGTACCCAACAGATCACAATGGTCAATCCATTTCCTGTTGTCTCAGCCCCCATCAGTAAGAGGTTAAACATCCCTCAAACCAATTTAGCTAATAGCCTTTAATGGACCTATCCTCCAAGAATGTAGCCAATCTGTTTTTAAAACTAGCTATGCTACTGGTCTTGACCACTTCTTCAGGCAGTAAATTCCACACGCTGACTGTGTGCTGAGTGGAAAAAAATACTTCCTCTTATTTTCTTTTAAATCTCCTACCAGTTCATTTAATGGAGTGTCCCCTTGTTCTAGTACTGTTAGAGAGGGTAAATAGCTGCTCCCAATGTACATGTTCCACACTAGTACTCATAATCTCCTAAACTTCTATCATATCTCCTCTCAGTTGTCTCTTCTCATAGCTGAAGAGACCCAACCTACCAAGCCTCTTTTTATACGAAAGCTGTTCCATACTCTTGATCATTTTTGTTGCCCTTCTCTGTACCTTTTCTAGTTCTACTATGTCTTTTTTGAGATGGGGCAACCAGAACTGCACACAGTATTCCAGATGTGGTCATACCATAGATTTATATAGGGGCATTACAACGTTTTCAGTTTTATTCTCTATCCCTTTCCAAATAATTCCTAACATTCTGTTTGCATTTTTGACCGCTGCCGCACACCGAACTGAGAATTTCATTGTATCATTCTTAATGACTCCAAGATCCTTTTCCTGAGTGGTAACTCCTAATTTAGAACCCAGCATTGTGTACATATAGTTTGGGTTATTTTCCCCCTATGTTCATCACTTTGCACTTGTCCACATTGAATTTCATCTGCCGTCGCCACCTGGTATTACTTGCACAGCAAGGTATCCAAAAGTACTCCAAGGCTGCATACCTGATTGACCAGAGGGGGCCAGACCCCATCAATAACAGGTGTCCCAGTTCCCTTCAAGTCACAAAACTGGCCAACCATCATCACTTCAGTCTTGTCAGGATTCTGCTTCAGTCAGCAAACCCTCATCCAGTCCCTGACAGCAGCCAGGTATTAAGTAAGCACTGAGACTTCAGGACCTAGGTCAGATGAAAAAAAGAGAGGTAGAGCTGAGCGTCATCCGCATATTGGTGACACCTCACCCCAAAGACCTCTGAATGATCTTGCCCAGTGACCTGAGATACTTAAGATACAGATACTCAGCTATTTCAGATTGTGAATCTGATGTATAGAGTTTTGGGTACAGATTCTTTCAGTTTCCTAATTGACGTGTGTGCCCAGCATCAAAGCTTTTGTACCTACAAGCTTCTCTTGGTTTTGAGAAAGTATGTGCACAGAATCATGGACTAGTAAACCTGTAAGATTCAAAGGCCACACTTTAAAAAAAAAAAAAAAGTAAGTCAAGATTGTGCACTTGAGTACCTAAAATTGTATGTGTTGTTATTGTGAAGGTATGACAAAATGGGAGATTGTGTAGGCAAATGGTAATTTATGTACCCATTCATAGTAAAAGTGCATGGACCTCTGTGTGCACACCCAAGCCTGCTTTTAATTTTATTTATTCTGAATGTTTTCTTTTAGAAATCTTTCTGTATATTCTGTTTTGTGTACATTGTTTACTTATTTTCAACAGAGTCTCATCAACTGCAACATCATCTCTCTTATCAAGGTAAGTACCACACTTTTTAAATGTATGACGAACAAAAGAAATATGGCCCTTTTTAAACCGGCCGCGACAGAGGGGTGGTCCGTGGCGTGCCCCTGTAGGGGCAACGCGGGGGGGGGGGCAGGTGCACATGGATGTGTATCCATCCCCCTGGCATCCCCAAGCACGGAGCAACCTGCATTGTTGCTGGTTGCACCATGTGTTGGGGGTGGGTGGAGATGCATGGGGAAGCGTGCGTTGAAGGAGCATGCACCCATGTACCCCTACATTTACACGGGATGCTCTCCCATGTGGATGATAGATGTCCATGCAGGGAGTGTCTTTTGTAAAAAGGGCCTGTATTTCTGTTGGTGTGATGAATTCAGCATACTATTCACAAACTTTTCTAGGCTTTGAGAATTTTTTCTTGCATAATATGCTTTGTATCACAGATAATGTAGATAATTTAAAAGATTCTTGAGGACGTTTTCAACAAACTGCTTTTTTTAGTGGATGACCATTGCATGAACAATTGTCTTATTTACAAAGAATGTTTACTTGATAGTTATTGCTACTCTAATTAATATACCTATTATAAGAATCCTTTATGCTGCATATGATTTTTTCTGTGTTTTGTCAACTTGGTGGGTTGGGTGGAAACTAGGGGTGGGCGTGCCGGTAAATCCGATATCCGATAATGCCGGTACTGGGCATACCGGCATTACCCGAAATCCGGTCCCGTTACCGGATTCCCAGTACTGGATTTTTTTACATTGCAGCCATTTAAATGAATGGCTGCAATGTAAAAAGTCCCAACAAAAAAGTTTTTTAAAAAACCTCCCCGAGTCCAGACTGCGCAGGTGGAAGGGGGGACACCCCCCACCCACCCTGCCCAGCCTGGATTTTTTTTTAAAAAAGAGCCCCCCCCAGCACCAGCGGCCGCGGCGTCCCCGCAGCCGCCGGTAAGTATAGACCCGATCCCTGGGGGGGGATGTTTAACACCCCCCAACCCCCCAGGGATCACCCCTACTACAAGTTGATTGTACCTTTGTATTTCAGCGGAGCTCCGGGTGCGGCGGCGGCGGGCGGTCCGGCAGCCTCAGCGCCGGCTGTGGCTGCCGGCGTCAGAGATGCTCTAGGTCTTCCGGGGAAACCCGGAAGTTCCCCGGAAGGCCTAGAGCGTCTCTGATGTTGGCAGCCACAGCC
>QEPC01008874.1:8291585-8317839 GCA_003113815.1 Sphenodon punctatus | reverse complement strand
TTATACACTTGGGGGAGAACAACCTCCCGGTTGACACAGGTCTCCACCTGGTCACCAGTATCAAGGCGGACTTGCAAGTCGCAAGACGGATCCTACCAAAAACTGTGTTTGTATGGTCTGAGATGCTCGAACGCATAAACTGGAGGAACGCCGTGCGCCCAAGTAAGGTGGACAGGGCTAGAAAGAAGGTTAACAAGGAAGTGGGGAAGCTAGTACAGGAAATGGGGGGCCAAGTAATTCGGCATCCGGGAATTAAATTTAGCAAGCCTGAGTTATATAGGATAGACGGTGTACACCTGTCAGATGAGGGTCTCGAAATTTATCTTAAGGCCGTACAGGAACAACTGGAAAGGCTACTTCAGAAAGGTGGGAGGGGGCAAGTCTAGCCAAGCAGAAGCTGGCAGTCTTTAGTGGCAGGGGTCCTGCGAGGTAGTTAGTTTAGAAATAGGGATAGTCTGCTGCCAAGTCATCTCCTTAAGAGGTGGGCTCTGAGTGATAGCTAGAGCCGGCCGGCCAGCATCACTTCAGAGCGAGGAAGAGGGGGACAACCCCGGGGCCTTAGGACAGAGGCGGTCCAAGGCACGGGGAAGCATCTCCTCTATTCCTTCTTAGGGTCACAATTGGCAAGGGCCTCCTGATCCGGCTAGGGGCGGCCGGACAGGTGTGACATTTGCAGCAGCTATAGTTAGCGTTATGGCGGTACTGAGGAACTTCAGACCGCTCAAGTTTATGTTTAGTAGTATTAACTGAGTTAATAGTTAAGGTTAGCAGGACCAGAAGGGGCATAGCCCCCTCCTTAACAGAATAAGTTTAATAAATTGGTGCGGCCTATTTTAAACCCAACTAAGTTGTGTCAGTGTCTTTCTTTGGGGTGTGGGACAATAAGGCTCAGGGCAGTTTACATCATATAAAAACAGCTTTAAAACCCCCTAATTCCCACCACCCCCAACCCAAAGGACTTCGGTGTGCACACAGAAAACCCTAACCGCCCACCCAATCCTATCCCTGCCTGCCAAACACCTGGCCAAACAAAAAGGCCTTCATCTCTCCCGGAAGATCAGCAGACTTGGACTTAGATGGATCTCCGGGGGGCGGGAGTCCCATAATTGTGGGGCTCAGGGCAGTAAAGCCAGCCTTGATGTCTAATGACACCCACAGTCACTACTCCAAGCAAGGATGAAAACAAAATAGTTCAGCTGATATCTTTTATTGGATAAACTTCTGTTGTTTCATCTCTTCGTTTCAGACTGGTGTCTCCAATAGCTGTTCAGCCTTAGTGAGAATGGAAGGATTATTTTTAGTTGGTTAACTGGTGTGCTGGCCACTGCAGGATGTGAAACATTTTGATTATCTCTTCCCCTTCCAGACACAGTTAGTGTTTCATCACCATTCCAGCTCTCATTAAGATTTGTTGCTCTTCTGTCAGGGGGGACATGTTAACCTGAACTACAGCCAAATGCTTTATAGTTCATCTCAACCTTCACTAATATTTTTATAAGCATAGCATGGAGAGCCTTTATCATCAGATTCTGCTCTTTAACTGTTAAATGTCTCCCCACTTTATCTAAATACCTACCTCCCAAATTTGGCCAGCTGTTTGATCACACCACATATTTTCTCAAGCATACTTGACCAAGCCTCTTGCTCTGTTCTGAGATCTGCTTTAAGAAAGGAATTCCTTTTGGTGAAAGGTATCTGGGTAGAATATAGAGCATGAACAGTGTCCACTCACTCTAGTCCTACTACTCTCCCCTGTTCTAAGAAAGGGAAAGTAGCAGCATGCAAGTATAACTATATAGTGAAAACAGACATAATGCTAACTCCACTTTAATATTTCTTAAGCATGTTGCAGGACAGTATTGGTGACATATGCAGCCCTGCAACATGCATAAGAAATGTTAAGGCGATGTTAAAGTGGACTTAGCGTTATGTCGGTTTTCACACACAGTCAACATTTTAAAAATACATATTTAACTGGAGAAAAGACTTTAAACACAGATTGGAATGGTTTGCAATCATCAGGATTAATAAATAAATTATATACCAAACATGCTGGACATATCAGAACATGATTTAGTAATTTTCTACTTGCCATTGCTCTCTATACACATTCTACAATATCCACCAACATCACTTCAATCCAAAAATCAAGCCATTTTCCCAGTCCCCAGTAATTTCTCATCCTGAATGCTAAAAATTCTTCCTTTCTTGTCACAGAAGTACTCTCATTTCCTCCCTTCAGAATACCCAAAATAGTGTTGTTAAAATTATGTGCTTTTACTCATTTCTCTGGCTGTGCACTAAATAAGGATTGCCCCAGCACCTCTCAAAGAAGATAAGGACACGTATTGGGATTTTTCCTTTATCGCTGTCAGGTACATCCGATGCCCTCCTCCGAAAGATGCACTCCATCTGCCCTGTACAGCTTGGGTCGTGAGAAGCGAATTCCGCCATGGACAATGATGTCCCCACTGTGGGCAAGGACCAATTTCTTCACTTCCTTGTTGATTTTTCTACGTGCCCTGTCTACTCTACCCAGGCGGATTGCGTTGGTCCACCTGATCCTCTCGATCATGTGTGACCATACCAACTTGGTGGTGGGCAGTAACCTACAGGCCTCCATTCAGTCCCTCTTTATCCTTACTGCTAACTCAAGCCCAGTCGATTTGGGCAGGTTGTACTCACCTAGGTATACTATCAAGATATCGGGGTGCCATCCTCTGGCAGCCTCGTGGATCAACGGCATCAGCTGCTCCCATCTCATGCCACTTCTGGTCTTCCAGACAACTTCAGCTTTATTGCTGAGACCCAACTATGAGCCCGAGAGGGAGCGGCTGGCTGTCTTGTCAGCCCAATAGACAACGCTGCGGCCAGCTATCCATATCAACTTTCGCTGGCCACTGGTTTCTGGTCCTGTTGGCAAAACAAATTTTTGGTTAATACAGGTAGGCCGTTATTGAGCCAGACCGTGGATGTACGATCGGAACGCGCTGGATCTCCATCTCCCTATGTCCCAGATTTTGTCATCCGGCACCCCAAGCACTGAAGCATAACTCACCGCGCCTACACGGAAGGAGTGTGACCCGAAAAGATGGGCCGGCTGGTGTATCTTGTTCAGGGTTCAGTAAAGAACCCCGGAGAATTGGTGGCGGGTCAAGGGGGAACCGTCGTTATATATGAAAAAAGGGCCAGGGAGGTCTGAATGTATGGACATGTGTCGTGTTGTCTTGATTGGACACAGCTCAAGTGAACCCGCCCTGTGGAGTGTTATCAGTTGGCCCCTGGACCTTTGATCATTCTTTGAGCTGCATAGGAGGATGTGGAGGTTCTGGCCCTGGACGGAGATGTTTCTACTGCTAACTGCTCTGTCGAAAGGGTCCCGCTTAGATGCTGCCATCAGTTCACCCACACAGAAAGCCCCGAAGAAGGCTAATTTGAAGGCTGCATTAACTAGGGTGGCTTCAAACTGACTGGAAGAAACAAGGGGGAGAGAAACCGTTAAGGCTGCCAGGATCTGAGAGGTGATGCGTAACCTGCTGTCCGCCCTGGGGCCTTGTTGGCGGGCCCAGGATTCAATTAATTTACTGATGAAAAAAACTCAGTCTGGAGTTGAGTGGCTCACAAGTTTACTGACGAAAGACACTGCCACCAATTTACCTGCTATTGTACCTGGAGCGAGGCCCCTAGAGTGCAGCGCCATGGCGAATTGCAACACCTGTGGTTCTGGTATAGGGAAACCCAAGTCCCAACCCCTGCCCACTCTGAATTCCTGGAACTGGGAGAATGCCTGAGGTAAGCCTCCCTTGTGCTGGGTGCTAAGGAACCTTGCACTGCCTTGTACAGCTCTACAGTCCAATGTTCCACATGTGGGGTGGCATGGCCTCAGGCTCCTTGTTGGCTTCTAGCGCCAGTTGGCGGAAGCGGTCCATCTGCCGGCAGGAGAGTGCAGTGGCTATGCCGTTGTTTACTCCCGGGACGTGCTTAGATGTAAACAAAATGTTATTATTTAGGCACTGCAGCACAAAAGTCCTGATCAGCCCCATTACCCTGGTGGATTTGGAGGACAGGTTGTTGAGCATGTGGACACTGCTAAGTTGCCACAACAAAACAGGATGGCTTTATTGGCGAATTCCCCTGGCCACAAGTGTACTGCAAGCACGATAGGCTAGAGCTCAAGGAAAGTGAGGTCATGGGTGATTCCCTCGTCAGTCCATGCCGGGCCATGGGGCAGAGCACCACTTCCCCCTGAAGTCAAATCTGAAGCCCAGGGACCCAGCCATGTCAGACTGGACCTGAAGCTTAGCCTCCAGCAGAAGTCGCTGTCTCCAGAGGCTCACCCCATTGAAAGCGGACAAGAATTGGCTCCAAATCAGGAGATCCTCCCTCATGTCCGCCGTCACCTGTACATGGTAATGCGGGGGTAGGTTACTTGGTACCTTGGCATAGACACAGGACAAAAATGTCCTGCCTGGCACCACCACGTGGCAAGCAAAGTTAAGGCTACCTAACAGACCCTGCAATTGCCACACCGTGACTTTGGCACGAGCAAGGCATTCCCCAATTGCCTGGAGGAGGGGTGCTAGTTTGTCTTGTGGTAGATTTGACTCCTCTTTGACAGTGTCCAGCTCTATCCCCAAGAATGCCAGCACAGTGACCGGCCCTACCGTTCGGGGGCCTGAGGGACTTCAAGCTCATCATCTATCACGTGGAAAGTTTGGAGGAGCTTGTTGCATTCCCCCATGCCCACACGGCCCAGGAACAGGAAGTCATCGATATAATGGATGACATACTGTAACTGTGCCCGGTGTCGAACCAACGAGTTGAGAAGCGAGCTAAACCGTTCAAAGGCCGAGCAGGAGATGGAACACCCCATCGGCATGGCTTTTAGTAGAAGTAGAAACTTCCTTGAAATTGGAAGCCCAGCAGCTCGAAATCGTCTGGGTGGACCAGCAGGAGGCAGAAGGCGGACTTAATGTCGCACTTCACCAATAGCGCCCCTGGGCCACAGACCCTGACCATGGTGACCGCCATGTCAAAGGACGCATATCGGACAGAACAGAGCTCCTCGGGGATGGCATCATTGACCGACTCCCCCCTGGGGTAGGAGAGATGGTGAATAATTTGAAACTCCCCTGGGGCCTTTTTTGGTACTGTCCCCAGTGGGGAGACGTGGGTGGGCGGTCAAATGGGTCAGCGACCCTGCCCTCATCTATCTCCTTTTGGAGCTTGGCGTGCACTAAGTTCTCCTTGTCCTTTACAGATTTAAGGTTTTCAGCCCATTGCCTTACCTTAATTTGGCCTGCGGGGATCCTAAAGCCCTCCCTGAAGCCTTCTATTATATACTGCACTCCCCTCCACATAGGGCAGTCACGTAAGGCCAACTCCAAGGCCCTATGCTGTACCAGGGTTGGGGCCCTTGTTACCACTTGCACCCTGGTCCCCTGGAGGGTACTTGGTTGGCGGCTTACTTCTGGGCTGGAACCTAACCTTATTGCAGTGACAGGCTGCGTGGTTTCCCGTGCAGTGGGAACAGGCATGCTGGAACCGACAGGGGGAGAGGGCGCAACTCCCTGCCCCATTGTCTTCCCAACATGTCATCCCTTTGCTGGGGGGGGGGGCGGCACCCTTCTGACCAAAAGGGGTCATACACAGGCACCATCCCGCTTTTGACTAGGGCGTGGCCACTGTTGGTGCACGGAATGTTGTTGACGTTACTTATGCATTCGAGCCATAGATCTTGGGCATACCTGTTCCACCTGAGCCCAGGGGTTATGGAGGCCCACTTCCGGAAGGCCTCATGGTAACAGAGCCAGGCCCTGGGATTACCAGTGTCGACAGTCCTCCGAACTATGTCTTGATATTTAATCAGTTCGGCGGCTCGCTCGGGGGACATTTGAAGCATGACACCCATCAGGACCGAAAAGGCCGCTGACCAGTTGGACCAGTTATGGTCCGCTTTGGGCCTTTTAAACTTCTCCTTGTCTCTACTCTCATCCTTGGAGTTAGGATTTGGGATGGGGTCGCTAAAAAGCAAGGAGAAAACGTCCCCACATTTGCCCTTCCAGATCTTGTCCCATGTAGCCTGCATCAAGTGCGCCCTGATTGGAGTGTTCACCTCCACGTGTAGCCCCCGGCTAATGGGGTCATCTCCTGCACCACGGGGTAGCCTGGCTGTCACTGCATGGTGCGTTGCCCTGGGTGCGCCCATACCTGGGCCACCTTCTGGCCAATTCTGCCTACCGCGGGTGGGCCCTGTGGTGCAGGACTGTGGGTGAACCCCCCGTGGGAGGCCAGGCTCAGCTGGGCAGGCCATGGTACCCGTGATCCGATCCAACCCAGCCTCTGCCTGGGGGGGTCGGTTCAGGCGGGCCGGCCTAGCCATGTCCCGCACAGCACCCACTGCAGCCAGACCCCCGCTCCCATGGGTAGAGTTCATGGCAACACCTACCTGGTATTGGTCCGTGGGCCTCACACTGGCGCTGGGGACTGGGCAGACGTGACAGTTCCAGTTTTATGTCGGGCACTGGTGCCTCGTGTGCTAGTGGCTGCGGGTGCCTGGATGTCATCACTCACATGGTGGCCTCGAGCACCTTCATCCTATCTGAGAAGTCCTGCAGCTGTTCCAGGATTGCGTGTGATGGATCACTTCTCGGGCGGTGCCTGGGTGGTGTCTCCTCTTCCTGGCTGTTGGGAGACAAATTGTGCTGCCCTCCCCCCCATGGCGGGGAGGGGGTGCCTGGCAGGGTCGCCTGCCTGGATGGTGTCTGGTCCCTGCATCGCCTGGGTGCCGTGGGGGGCCTCGTATCCCGCCTGGGAGGTGGAGGTGGTGGAGGGTCGTCTCTATACCTGGCAGGGGGCCTCGATCATCTGTCTGTCTGTGGGGTAGCTGGGTGTGGGGAAACTGCGCCCATGGATGGGGGGGTCCGGTGACCCCCCTCTATCGGGCGAGGCACCCCCACCGGTGGCAGTGGCTGGAGGCATGGCCTCTCTTTTTCCCCTGGGGTGTTCAGCTGTGGGGGCCTCCTGGGAGGGTTGGCAGCCCGCCAAATCCCTCAGCACATCTTCACAACCCCCATCCTCTGCTGCAGGGAGGCGAGGATTGCCTCTGCCTGCAGCTGTCTGTTTGCCCTGCCCTCTGCTTGGGGGTGCTTAGCTAGACCTTTCACCTGTCCCTTACCTCTCCTTCCCATGGTTTCATCGTGCACCTCTGCCTGGGAGGTTGCCCCTTTTTGGTAGGGGGCTGCTCTTGAGAGGACGCCACGTGGCCTCCCCTCCTCCACCTGTTGTGCAGGCTGCCCCTACCCCCAGCTAAAGCTGAAGCAGCGAGAAGCTCGCCGGTACTTTCCCCCTTTGTTGTTGGGGGACACTGTAGTGAGAGGTGTGTATTTGAGGCCTGCAGCCGCGTTTTGCAGACCTGTTGGAAGCTGGAGCTGCCACTCCGTGCTTCTGCTCTACTGTTCCTCTTCAGCGCAACTGGGTTGATTCAGCCACATCCCAAAATGGTGCCCGCCAAGTTCAGCCTCGCAAGACTTGGCTCCACACCCGAAGTTGCTGCCAGCCTGATCCCGCCTGCCTTTCTCCTCTGCCTTCCTCCTCTAACGGGGGCAGGGCAAACCCCGCTCCACCTAAGGCTGCACCCCTCCCCCGCAGGTAAAACTGGGGGTGGGGGCGCGTGGGGAACAGTAATTGTAAAGCATTTTGAACACTGAAAGTGCTATATAAATATAATAAAATAATAATAATGAATTAATAGTATAATGGCTTGTAGTGTGAACTTTCATGCCATTGAAAGTTTTGTGGGGGGTGAAAGGTTGAGATGATTTTCCTCATCTGCTTGTATGCCCCTGAAACTTCCCATTCAAACAGAAGAAGAATTGCTGAAATACCATGAAATCATCTCCCCCCACCCAATCAATTTCTGACCCAGTGCTGCAGACTCAGGAAATTCAGACAGTGCAGATAAACACAAGCACATTCATTGGTTATCATTCTGATCCTTTCAACCGTTAGTCAACAAGTCTGCTCACTGACATACCCTACTATGTGCCAGGGAAATTCCTGTAGTTTTTCTTCAAAATGTAGCTCTCTAATCCCTTTTTCGCTATGTCCAGAACTCCAATGCTTTGAAATTTTACCTGTTTATATGTAAACAGTAATCAAGAAAAGCAAAGAGGGAATGTGATTCTTAATGTGTTTATTTCTTGTAGATGACACAGATTATTTTGAAACGAATGGAACCAAGGTAAGCCTCTCCACTTTCCACCTTATGATTTTTATGGGTTCTTGCATTAAAAATACTTGCTATCGTTCTAGTTATCTCAGCATGAAGTAATTATTCTTGGTGTGAAGAAAGGATGTAAATTATTCCATAAACTATAGGTAAAAATAACTTTACATGTCAGAAGGTGTAAAATACTGGCCTGCGTTTGTAAAATGATGTGCTTTTGTGGCACATGAAAAGCTGCCAGTTATGGTGCTAATCAGGCACACCATGGAATTTGCACATCCTGCAACATTTTCTTAAGGTAGTTGTTGAGTTTGCACCGATGGTATTTAAGAGCTGGAAAGGAATTACAGCAACTCCATTTATTATGGGAGATTAAATTAAATGATGAGAGTAGACACAATGGCCCGGATTGTTCTCTGACTGATACTGAATGCTCAGTTAGATTTATAGCAGCATGCGTCAAATCTCCTGCTGCTGCAATTGTACTATTTACTTAAACTATGCTTGTGAAAATACTTCTGTCTGTTGTGTGACCAACTGCACCTAAGCAAAGCTTATAAATCCGATGCTTTGAAAATGTAGCAGATTCAGCCAAATACAGACTGTGTGGCCACACAGGGCCCTGTGTGTTTGGGGAGTGGGGACATGTATAGACTTGAGATGACAACATGAGTACGCGAGACACTGGCATTAAATATGGGCCCACAGGACCTCAAACACAGGAAGCTCCCAGTCTGGTGAGGGCCTGTAACAATTCAGAAGGGGCCCCCCCAACTAGGGTCACCACCTATGCAAATGTTTAAGGAACACTTAGGAAAAATACATGGTGCAGGGTCTGCAATGGCGCCTAAGGCCCTGCACCATGTATTTTTCATAAGTGTGTTCCTTAAACATTTGCATAGGTGGCAATCCTACCCCCAAGACAAAGGGCCCAGGAGTAAATTAGAAATAACAACGTGACTGTGAGAAGCGCTGGTATGAGAGCTAGAACCTTTGGCCCTGCAATGCTGAAGGAGTAGATCATACTTAAGTGGCATTATGATAATGCCATCCTTTTTGTAATGGGTGAGTCAGTCTGTATCCATGGGGACGCACATGTCCATTCCATACAGGGCCCCAATTTTGCTAGATCCAGCACTGTGTAGGGAAAGTTCTGCCTGCTAGATTAAATGTCATCCTCCCCCCATCTCCAGAAACAGCCATTTTAATTTGATTTAATTTGAATTTCAGACAAAAAGGACTTATTTTGAACCTTTCTTCTGGCTTGGGCATCTTTCCTTGTCCACTATATACTATCTATTCAGCTTCTAAAGTAAGTATTTCACATTGCTTCCTGGAATACTAACTTGGAGTTGGCAAGCTGCTCGCTCGCAACAAAGTAGTTCATCAGCTGGTAGAGAATCACTGTGGAAGTCAATAGAGCAGTATAACTGCACACCCCACTGAGCTGCTGGAATGTAATGGTCACATTTAGTGCATACAATTAATTTACCTTTAGCACGGACGTCCAAGTACCATCTACTTAGTACACAAACTAGGGCTGGGTGACACCCAAACTAGGGCTGAAACAAAACAGCCCTTCTGTTTTAATGGAACAGTTCTGAGAAAATGAACGGTGGTCAGAATCTCAACTAGAATTTTGATTGATTAGTTTTCTATCAGAATTCCGAGCCGCTGTTATGGTGCTGCCACTATTTAGTGCCTGCATAAAATGGTCCAAAACGTTTCTATTGTTCTAGTGAATGAACATCAGAATGATTGTTCATTCCAATTTTCATTCTGACCGATCAAACTGACTGGATCCATCAAAAACAGAATCTGTTCGGAAACGGGCTATCACCCCTATCTCAAATTGGGACACTTGAGCCGCAGGTGGCTCATTAGTAGCCTGTGGTTCATGGCTGAATTGGAAGGAAGGCTGCAAGGTGCAACTGAAAAAACTGATGCACACTGAACACTGATCAGCCATTATAACTAAACAGCTAATCAGCACTTTCCTACCACCCATCAGCTTGTTTGTGTAACAGATTATCATTATTGGTGCTGTCCTGTCTAGAGGAGTAGGGAGAGGTGGGGCTGCAGTTGGTGAGAAGTTGTCACTCTTGCTTAATACGATTGCTCCTGATTGGTTCTTCTGACCCAGTCAGGACTGAGAGTTTCTGATCCACAGTTGGGCATCTTTAACAGCATGCATTCAAAGTAGACTGTTACCAATGGTACATTTGGCTGGAGACTTCCGATTTGATTTTACACCTGCTTTGTATTCAGTTTGTTCAGTTGGAAATTACTATAGCAAGCAGCGGTGTTAAGCTAGAGATGGTCCCAGATCGGAACACCCTTGATCCATAAATAGATCCTAACTTTGGAAAGGGGGGGGGGGAAGGCTCTGTCCACATATTAGGAAGACATTTGTATCTGAATCCTGATCTGCACTTCCTGGCTGGGGCATTCCAGATCTTTTTAACTTCCCTGTTATTCCTGCTGTTCTCCTTATCTCATCCCAATATTTGTGTAGTAGGGGCCCACTTTACCATGGGGTGAGTGGTTGCAGGATGTGTACGCAAGGAGGTTGCCACTCAAGGTCAGGCTCAATCGCAGAGTTTTTAAAAAAATTATTATGTTTTCCCCATTTTTTTCATTTCATCTTTAATGAAACTCTCCCAACCAAAGTTGGCTCGAGGTGGCTCACATCAATAATAAATACAATATTAGGGTTTTTATCCCACGCAGGGGAAGCCCAACACCAAATACATCATAATACACAAGAAAGCCCTACCCTCCCATTTAACATTTCAATAATAATAACGTCTAACAATATGCCTTACTAACCCATCCCAATACCCACTCTATCAGTATCAAACCATCCTTCCTTCCATCCCCTGCTGACACCAGGGGTAGTCCTCCCTCTCCACCCCTCTCTCACCGGGGGCAGAGGAAGACCTCCTCACAACTTTCACCAGTAGAAACCTCACATTGGGCAACCCCACCAGCAACCCCTCCATCCCAACCTCCAGGCACAGCTTGAAGGACATGACCAAAAGGCAGGCCCCTTTGATCGTGCCCCTTCGAGCCATGCCCCCGACATGTGCCTCCGGCATGGCCGGCAGTCGCCCCCGGTGTTATGGGGAGCAACCCGGAAGGAGCCCTCCCCAGACCCCACTCCTGCAAGGGAGTGGGGGTGGGGGAGAGGGAGCGATGTTCCATGGCCCCTGGCTGGCCAACTTTATGATTTACAATACAGTCCCAGGCCAGGCTAGGCCCCAAGCCTCTGCCCAATCTTCATGTATTCAACAACCAAGTCCGTAAGATAGGTGTAGCCAGCCAAACACAGCCCTAGGCTAGTTCTTTGCCCACTCATGCATCCAGGCTCTCTTCAGGCCCTTAGATCCAGACCTCTTTCCTTCAGGGAATACGCCCAGGTCAGCAACCTTCTCTGGCCTCCTTTCCAGGTGATGTGGTCTCCTCACTGGTCAGGAGCA
Source organism: Sphenodon punctatus (assembly GCA_003113815.1). Taxonomy (NCBI): domain Eukaryota; kingdom Metazoa; phylum Chordata; class Lepidosauria; order Sphenodontia; family Sphenodontidae; genus Sphenodon; species Sphenodon punctatus. The sequence continues at coordinate 8,306,133 of QEPC01008874.1, read as the reverse complement.
GACTGCCCTCAGCTTCCTCTGCTGTCTTTTTATGCTGCAAGCCCTGCCCATCTACTTCTGCTTCCTGGTTGTGGCCATTTTAAGTAGTCCTCTTCAGGACAGGTGCCACCTTGTGACCCTCTTAAAGGTACATTAACCTTACTGTGGCACCACGCTGCCACAATTTGATAAGCAGCTGAAATGAACAAAAGGACAAACATCTTCAGCATTTCTTTGTGGTTCAGAAGTTTTATCTACCTCCACGCTTCGAGAATAGGAAACATGATGCGGCCTTTAATCATTCTTGCCTGGACTGAAAAATGTAGTTACTTAGCACGCAGCTTGCTGTTTTGAGTAGTTTATGTTTCAGTTTGGTGGATTAAATTGCCACCACAGTTTAAAATATAACATTCTGATAATTTACCTCATCCTGCTGTGAAATTAATCCCATGTCAAGCAGGAGGGCTTTCCTCTTGGAGCTTGTACTATCTGTATATTCATGCTAGAATCTGAAAAATGCTGGGGGCTGTCTGAGTACTTCCTAGCTGGCTAGGAACAGTCCTATAGTTAGCCTCAGTATTATTTTTGTTCAAATGGATGCGGAAGAAGGATTTTTGAATGTCGGCAGGGCAGTAAAAATAAGGGGTACCTTCCAGACCCAGTTCTGATCTTGCTCACAACAGTAACTTCTTTCTTTGGAATTAATCAATGAAAATCAGGGCCGGCCCCAAGCATGTGCCACATGTGCAGCTGCACATGGCCCCGTAGCCAGCTGGTGTCCAGCGCTTGCTTGGCTGGGCGTCAGGCTGCAACCAGCTTCTCCCACAATATGTTCTTCTGCTTCCCCTCCCTGACTCCGGTCCCCATCCCTCACCTGCCTCTGCCTGCTAGTAGGGCGACAGCAGCAGCAGCAGCAGCAGCAGCACACCAGGACAGATCGGATTGGGAGAGAGAGCTGTTTGTGTACAAACAACTCCTCCCCATGTGATTGATCAGAAGGTTGTTTCCTTGTAAAGAAGTTGTTTGAGATGGCTCCCAACATTTTCACAACTGGGTTGTGCATGCTCACCCTATTCAAATAATAAACCACATGATGGTCTTGAGCTCCTCTAGTATAAAAAGCACTCTCCCCCTCAGAATGACAGTTCCGTCCAACCATTTCTAGGAATATAAGAAAATTCCATGTGGGGTTGGAAGTGTGGGTGTTGTGAGAATGGTTCCAGCCATCTCGAAGAACCATGTTTACAAGGCAGCAACCTTCTGTTCTTCTTTGAGTGGCCCCTCACAGGCTATTTTTACATGGCTCCACTGGGTGGGGGGGGTCTGTGGGTGTGCCGATGTATGGGCGGGGCATGCACACATCCCCACTCACCCGCACCCACGGAGTAACCACTGTTTCCCCCAGTTGCTCCGTGTGTGGGGACGAGTGGGGGATGGGTGCTAGGCAGAGGTGCACACGCACTCATGCTGATTGTGGGCGTGTGCTCCACGTCATTCACACGGGGCTCCCCCACCCATGAACATGCAGAAATCTGCGTGTTCATGGGTGGGAGAGGCCCTTGTAAAAAGGGCCACATTCTCACAACTGTCTTACGTATACTATCTTAGGTAGGAATTTAGGATGTAAAACAATATCTATTCTATCTTGGAAAATCTGGAAATATGGTTCTGAGATTATTATGGCTGCTATTTCACTAACTCTTCTTAATGAAGTTATTACTAAGAGGAGGGGGGCATAGCTCAAGTGGTAAGAGTACATGCTTTGCATGTATAAGGTCCCAGGTTCAATCCCTGGCATCTCTACTTCAGGACCTCTGGTAGCACACCTGGGGGAGGCCTATGCTGGGGGCTTGGAGGGGTCTCAGGTAGCATGCCAGGATGGCCTCTGCCACAGACCCTGGAAGAGCTGGATTTGAACCCAAACTTGAAACCCCTGCTGCCGTGTCAGGTTGTGACAATACTGGGCTAAGATGGACCATTGGTCTGACTCAGTTAGGCAGTTTAGTTTAGGAATACTGTCTTTAATCCCCCACCTCATAATCAGTTCATTTGCACCCCCATATAATGAATTCACACTGCCCCGTGCGTGTGTGTATATATATATATATATATGCACTTAATAGGTTGGCTGCATTTTGGGTGTCTTGTGTGTTTGATAGCAGCACCTCTGGACTGGTCACACCACGTGCATGTACAACGCACAGGCGGCACCACCAGCAAGAAGCAGCAGGCCCTGGAGGCCAGGCTGGCTAAGCTCACTCCCCCCTCCCCCAGTAAGGCAGTGGACACAGTCAGTCTCTCTGTGTCTCCTCACTGCCCGCCTGGCTGCCCGTACAGTAGAACCACTCCTGGGGAGTGGTGGTAGACACTTGGCTGGGGAGGTGGACGGGGAGCGGGGGGGGGGGGAAGCATTAAGAGGCCATGCTTGTCTATGGTCGCTCAGCTGAGCGCCAGGTAAAGCAGCCAAGGGGTGTCAAACTGGGGGGGAGAAGCATGGCGAGGCCATGCTTCTCCTTGGCTGCTCCTGTCCAGAAGGAGTACATTTTATGTAATTTTAATGTAAATTTATACTTTTGCATAATGAGGTGGGGGCTAATGATGCAAATTAGGCCCTGCACCAAGACTTCGCAATGGCCCCACAAACCCTGACGCCAGCCCTGATGAAAATCAATGCTAGTATTCTCCTGTGAAATGTTACGTGGATGCATCTCCAGTAGAAGATTGTACTGAAATATTCTAGCAGTGGTTAATCAGCACTAACGCCAGGGGCGTAGTTACCATTGGACAAACGGGGGGACATTTGTCCTGGGTCCCAAAGTGGCTGGGGGCCCAATATCCAAGGTAGCTAAGCCACCCTTTCCCCTTCCCACTTTTTTACTTTCTTTTTTTTAAAATTGCCACCTGAGGTGGCTGGGGGCCCTTCTGGCTGCTGCATGGGCCCCTTCCCCCTCCCTGCCCATGGTCACAACATTGTGTCTGACACAATGTTGCAACCGCGGGCAGGAAGGGGCCCCATGCAGCAGTCTGCGTCAGGCCAGGTCACACTGACAAGCCTTGTGGCTTGGCTCGCCCCCCTGGCGCCGCGTCATGGAAAAGGAAACTGGACCTGGGCAGGGCTGGCTTGAGGGAGGCCCAGCCTGAGCAGGAAGGTGCCTGGCAGCAGCTTCACTAAGTGGAACCACCACCAGGCACCTTCCTGCTCCAGCGCTCCCTGCATCGAGCTGGCCCGGCCTGCCTGACCATCCCCCCAGCCTCCAGGGTTGGTCGGGTGGGCTGTGGCAGCAATGGCACTGCTGCTGCTGGCCATGCTCAGCCCCAGCATGCAAGCAGCAAGCTGTGAGGGACAGAGTGCACTGTGGAACCAGCTCACTGTTGGCCCAGAAACAGATGGGTCCAGCAGCAGGCCACCAGCAGCACGCCGCAGACTCTGCACAGAGCAAGTAAGTCCTGAGCACCAGCAGCCCAGTGCCCCTAGGACAGCTGGCGGCTTCACCACCAGCAGGAACAAAAAATGGGGGGGCACAGACATTTCTGGTCCCTGGGCCCATCCCAAGCTAGCTATGCCCCTGACTAGTGCTAAGTGCTAGTGTAGACAAGACTCAGAAATTCTTTCCTCCATTTTCTGACAATATAAGAACTGCCATACTGGGTCAGACAAATGGTCTATCCAAGTCTGTCTTCTGTCTACGACAGAGACTGGAGTGGAAGCAAACAAGAAGCTGCTAAGTAATTATAGAGCGATTGTTCTTCTGGGTGGTTTTAGACAAGTGCCTCCCCACCCATCACGCACCCAACATGCAGGTTGCAGGGGCCACATTGCCATTCGCTCCCAGTTTCTAGAAGCCAACTCCTGAGTCTGAAGCTGTGTAACCCTCTCAGCTGCTAGACATTGATGATCTTATTCTCCATGAATTTGTCCAATCTTTCTTTTAAAAAATTGCAGTTATACTATTACCCTTCACGATATCTGATGGCAATGAGTTCCACAGGTCATCATACCATCAAAAGTACTTTCTTTTGTTTATTTTAAACCTGCTGTCTTTTATTCCATGCAGCATTGCCTAGTTCTGAGAACGGGGTATATGAGAACACCCTATTCATTTTCTCCTCAGTTCGATACTATACATCCTCTCCCACCCCCGATGGTCATCCTCTTTCTCACCTGACACATCCTGTCCTTTTAAATTTCTCATTGTACAAAATCCATTCCGAAGCCCTGGTCATTTTTACAGCCTCTTCCAGTTCTACTATGGCTTTTGAAATGCCTTTGCCTACTATAGTCTTCTCTATACCTCTTCCAGTTCTACTATGGCTTTTGAAATGCCTTTGCCTACTATAGCCTTCTCTATATCTATTCCAGTTCTACTATAGGCTTTTGAAATCAGGCAACCAGAATTCCATACAACGTTCAGGGTGTGGAACACCATGGGATTTATATTGTGGTATTATATTTTTTAATACCTGCTTGTGCACTGGGGAAAACTTATGTTTTCAGAGAATTATCCAAGTTCCTGAGTGGTAACAACTAATTTAGAACCTACCATTGTGCAAGCATAGTTGTGATTCTTCAATGTGCATTCATCTGAACTTGTTTACATTAAATTTTATCTTCCATTTTATTGCCCAGTCACCTAGTTTTGTGAGACTCTTCTGTAACTCAGTTCAGACCTCCACAGACTGTACAATCTTGCATATTTATTTTAAAATAATTTTGTACCTTCTGCATATTTTGCCACCTCAGTGTTCATCCAGTTATGGATTCATTGAACACAACAGGTCCAAATAGAGATCCTTGGGATATCACATTTGTATTGTACTATTTGACCATTTGTTTAATATTTTTTAGCCAGTTACTGATCCTTCTTTCCTATTCTATGAGTACTTAAGAGTCTTTGGGTATTTTCAGATGTTATGAGATCACGCTCAAGCACAGACAATCCCCTGTGGTGGGGAATGGTCCCGTAACGTCTGTTTGATGCCCGGCAGAGGTTCACCACAGTGAACCTCTGACGGGAATCAAAATAACCACGCTTTCGAGAATGGTCCGGGGACCATCTCCGAAAGCGTGGTCAAAGTGATTCCCGCCAGGGGTGAACACCTGGCGGGAATCACTTTTTGCCTCCAACAGACATGACATCACCATGCGCAACCATGGCGGGATTCACCGTGGTTGAGCGTGGTAATGTCTCGTCTGGCCTCTGACCACGGCCCGGAATCGGCGGCCATGCTCACCGCCGATTCCAGGCCATGGTCAATACCTCGGGGGGCAGGCAGGCGCTGTGGCTGGATTGGCTGCTGCACCCGCCCGTCTCCCAGGGGGCGAGCAGCCTCGGGAGCGTGGGTGGGCGGGGCTGTGCAGCCGCACGTTGCACCGCGCAGCCCCCCCCAAGATTTCCCGCTGGGATCGGCCAGCATGTCTGCTGGCCATGACAGTTCGATTCCGGTGCGGAATCAAAAGGGTGATTCCGTGACGGGGCCAAAGCTGCCCCGTCATGTCTGAAATCACCCTGTATCAAAGGCATCCTAACAATCAAAGTACATTATATTGGCTGGATGTTTGTCAATACACAAAAAGCATTGTAATAGGGTGTTGAGGCATGACTTCTCTTTACAAAAACCACATAGCCTCTTCCTTATCACATCATGTTTATCTATGTACCTAATAATTATATTCTTTATTAGGTTCTACCAATTTGCTTGATACTAAAGATAGGCTTACTGGCATGTAGTTTCCAAATTAATTGCCTCTTGGTCCTTTTTAAAAAAAATCAGCATTACATTAGCCACTTTCCAGACTTCTAGCATGACTGATTTTAATGGTAGGCTTAGTAGTTGAAGTATAAGGACATGCGAGTCCCATCTACACTAGCATTTATACTATTACTGACTCTTGATAAAAATGTAACTATCTAGGCATGTGGATTAGAATCAGGTCTTCCTTTTCTAAGACCCTTTCCACACGGGCTTGGGAGGAAGCAAAGTACAGGGGGGATGAGTGTGCACCATGGCGGGTGTGAGGCACGTGGGCAGCTGGGCGCACAGATGCACACCCATCTCCATGCACGGAAGCATCTCTGGTTTGTCCAATGCTTCAGTGCGTGGGGGATCAGTGGATATGGGAGGAGCACGCACCCCCACCCACCAAGGATTCGTTGTTTTTTTTTGTTTGTTTGTTTTTCATTTGGAATTGCAACTAATTTAATTTAAAAAAAAATTATTTTTCTTACATATACTCCATTAAACATTTGTTTTCTCAGGTTTTTTTCTTATTAAACATTCTCTTATTCCCCCCTCCCCCAACCTCCCCCCTCCAACAGCTGCGATGATTATTACCTTTTACTTCTCTCTACTACCCTTCACTTATTACTACTTAAGTTAGTACATTCACAACAAAAAGTCAAACAGATAGGAACGCTGGTCGTCTTCCGTGTCTGGTTTCTGCATCTGTCACATGCACTGGACAAGGATTCGTTTAACCTAAAACGAGCTAATTACAGTAATTTAGACAAAGACTGAATTATTTGAGCAGTTTTGGTAAGGAGGGTGGTGCAGGCTTGCGTGTACGCCTAATGCAAACACAACTAAGTCCAATTCCTTATGGCTAAATGTATTTAATTTTTATATTTTAGGCTTTTGTATGCACCTTTTCCAAAGCACTCCAAGCAGAATATAGAGCAAAGGGAATTATTATACAGGTAATATATTACCTACTTAACCACTTGTCATAATTTTTATGAGTACTTGAAGCACAGCCTATTGTTTGGCTACACATAACACCTGATCCTGCAAGTAACCAAGCACCTCTTTTCAGATGTTACAGTGGTTTAGGTGCCCTCACCAAGATTTCCTTTTCCTCTCTCCCAATAATCCTGAGGGGAAAGGTAGGGTAGAAATGTAAATAAATAAATAATATCTTCCTTTCAGTCCGTAGTAAATGTAGCTGCATATTGCTGATGTTATATGAGCCTTCTGTAATTTATGAAGTATTATGGGATCCTTTAGCATGAAAGCTACACACACTGTATAAATATATGGATTGGATAAGTTCTTAGAGGATAGGTCTGTAAATGGCCATTAGTCATGTTGGTCAGGGGATAAAACCTCTCAGTGTCAGGGTCTGGGAGACAATAGATCACTCCACTATGACCTGTTGTGTACTTCTCTGTAGCAACTCAAGTTGGCCATTGTTAGAGAAAGGATGCTGGGTTGGGACCATTGGTTTGACCCAGTGGGGCGGTTATGTTCTTAACGTGTACAATTCTATTACTCTTTTGATGGTGATAATTATCATTTATTTTAGGTGGTGGCTCCTTATGGTGTGTCTACTCCAATGACCAGGTACCAAAACCCCAATCTAATAACCAAAACTGCGGAGGAGTTTGTAAGAGAATCACTGACATACGTCACTTTTGGAGATGAGACATTTGGATGTTTAGCCCATGAAATCTTGGTAAATCGATTCTGAAAAGTTTATAACCAGAGGTTTCCAGACTATGGGTTGCGACTCCCAAGTGGGGTGTACCATCTGTGGATGGAATCATGAACCTGGTTAATATTTAATATACTTTGCTGTCTGATGTCACAGGATTATATTTAACTCTCAAAATGGGGTCATGAAGGAAAACCCTTTGAAAACCATTGATAAGCATTACAGGGGTCAAAATGCAAATAGGGATATGCACCCAACATCCTTCAGAGGCTGCTGATACTTTTAGAAGTCAACTGTTAAGAAAATTGAGAACTACATGTAAGTTAGGACAATAAATCAGGGGGGAAAAATACTCCCCTCACTGCCATTTCCTGGGAGAAATAGACTACAAAAACATCAACCAGGGATGAGACCAAGGAGTTTGCTGCCCTACCAAGGGGTAGCAGCCACCCTAACTATTTCCTGTTACACTTTCTGTTACTTCACCCACCAGAGGCACAGAATAGCTTCCTAGTATGTGTAGCAAATTCCTCCTGTGATGGGTCAGTTTTAGAATTTTCAGGGCCCCTGCTGACCCCCTGGCCCTAAACCCCAGGACACCCTCTACAGGCCCTAGTGGTGTCATGTTTGGGGCCCCACTGGGAGAAAGTGGGAGCCCTGCCCTGATGAAGTCAGGGGCCACTGTGGGGCCCCCAGAAGAGCAGAGCCCAGGGCAGTCATCCCAGGTCACACTGTGGTAAGGCTGGCTCTGACAATAGACTTTATCACCCTTTTGCTCCCCCAAACTAAGTATTTTAGTATCACCCTTGACATTCACGTACAAATTCTTTAAATACTAGTTATTAGGATCTTCATTCATATGTCTTTCTTTTTCTGTCCTTTTATTTAATTTTTTTTTAAGGCATGTATTCTGCAGCTCATTCCTTTATGGGTATTCCACAGTGACAGACTCCAAGAGATATTCCTGCGTTCATTTACAAGTTACCTGAAAAAGAACTGCAAGAGCACTTGACACATCCGTCTTTTGGGAACATGTGTAATTGTGCATCCTAACGTTTTACTTTTTACAATTTTGAGGCCAAATTAAGTTTTTGTTTAGCAACGTTTAAGCCAATTACAGTGAAGATGTACTGTTTACACTGGGGAAGTTCAGTAAGGGTTTGACTCAGTCAATGGTAGTTTTTTTCCCTTTGATTTCAGCAGAGGATGTCATGTGCTAAATGCTCTTGCTACTGTCTCTATTCTTTGAGCCGAGATTGCAGATATCCGGTATCTGCAGATGTTTGATGTCTTTCAATAAAACAGCGATTTTCATTATTTCCAGACATATTTGAGATTTTTTAAATTTACACTTTAACGAAGATTCCGTGGAGAGGATGGCTTTGGATGCTTGTGGGAGGAGAAGTGATTATTTGTAGAGGAGCTTGGTGGAAAGGGGCAGTGGAGAATCAGAGTAGTCAGAGGTGGGGGTGAATCTGTTGGCTGGGGCATTCGAAACTTGAGGAACACTTGCAGGAAATATTTTTGGATACTAGTGGAAGTTGGAGAGTGTTGAACATACTGCTCTGGATACTGGAAAAAGGATATATGGAACTTCAGATGTGGATTTTAAATACTGACTGGAACATAGGTGACTTGTGGGAGGGTATGTGGGGGCACTTGCCCACCTCCCAATTTCCAGAAGCTTTATAGAATCCCTGCCCAGCCCCCACTCCTCTGCTCCCCCGCTATCACCAGTTACCAGTCACCTATGCACTGTAAATTGAGAGGATTTGTAGATGAGAACTCTGGAGGCTTGTGGGAAGTTGAAGTGATCTGAAAGTAGGTATTTTGGAGGCTTGAACCTATTGCCACAAGATGTCTTCGAGACCAAAGGTTTACCACTATTAAACAAGGGATTGGATGCTGTTATGGATAATGAAAACATGCTGACTTACATTGGTTAAGACACAATGGGTGCCTTTAGACAGACACCTGCTCCACCCGACCCCTGCGTGGCCACCCCCTTGGGGTGAGGCAGAGCAGGAGCAGAACAGGTGCTACCTGTTCTGGGCCAGTTTCACCCACGGTGCTCCGGAATATCCCAGAGCACCGTAAGTGGAGCTGGCTGCCCAAATCTGGATCACCAGCCAAGGTCATAGCATCAGTCTGTCTAAAGCACGGGTGGGGAACCTCAGGCCTGGGGGCCAAATACGGCCTATGGCAAGTTTTTATTTATTTATTTATTTATATAAATTTCTTAGCCGCCCCCTCATGCCTATGGCATCCTGGGGTGGCTTACAACACAAGAGTAACAATAGTTAAAATCACAATAAAACACAACCAATTAAAACATCAAAAAATCTGCCCCAAACCAACCCCCCCAAACTTTCATCCCAACCCCCCTCCCCTCCTCCGAAGGCCTGGGAGAACAGCCAGGTTTTACAGGCCCGGCGGAAGGCCATCAAGCTTGGGGTCAGACGGGCTTCCTCTGGGAGGGAGTTCCATAGTTGTGGCCCAACCACTGAGAACATCCTCACCATTGTTGCCCCCCGCTTTACACAGGGGACCTCTAAGAAGGCGCCCCCGGCGTATCGAAGGGGCCGCTCCGGGGCGTGGAAAGTAAGGTGGTCCCTGAGGTATGAGGGGCCAAGACCCTGTAGGACTTTATAGGGCAAGACCAGCACCTTGAATCTGGCTCGGTATAGGCAATCAGTGCAGCGCGCGGAGCACAGGAGTAATATGCTCCCATCGGCTCGTCCCCATAAGGAGATGAGCCGCCACGTTCTGCACCAGCTGCAGCCTCTGAACCAGCATTAAGGGAAGCCCCACGTAGAGCGCGTTGCAGTAGTCCAGCCTCGAGGTGATGACGGCATGGACGAGGGTGGCCAGGTCGGGTCTGGAAATATATGAACGCAGCCTCCGCACCAGATACAGCTGGTGGAAGGCAGCCTTAGCCACCATAGCCTGGCCCCGAGTCTGTTGACCTTTCGGCGGGCCTGTAAGACGTGGCTGTTCTCCCAGGCCTTCGGGGGTGGGGAGGGGGGGTTAAATGAGGGATGATGGGGGTTTTAAATTTTGCGAATTATTGTAATTTTAAACTGGTGATTTTAAAAGTATTTTATCTTGTATAGAAGCCGCCCTGAGATGCCGTAGGCATGAGGGGCAGCATATAAATATGACTAAATAAATAAATAAAATAAATATCCACCTGCCGATCTAGGCAGAGATCTGAATCCAACAATACTCCCAGACTCCAAACCTGCTGGGCTACAGGAGGGCGGACCCCCTCTACGAGGGGAACCGACACCTCCCTTGCCCTACCCACCGCCAATCCGTCTTATCAGGATTGAGCTTCAGTCTGCTCTGCTGTAACCAATCCACCACGGCCTCCAAATGTTGGGACAACACTGAGATGGCAGGACCTGGGTCGGTTGAAAAGGAGAGGTAAAGCTGGGTGTCATCAGCATATTGGTGGCAACGCACACCAAACCCTCTCACGATCTCCCCCAAGGGCTGCATATATACATTAAACAATAATGGAGACAGAATGGAACCTTGTGGAATGCCACAATCCAGGGCCTGGGGGCTGGAAGATTCAGCCCCCAAGACAACCCTTTGGATTCTCCCCGAGAGGAATGAGCGGAACCATTTATGTGGCCCCTTTCCACTTCCTGGATCTGGCTCCTGGATCCAGTTCTTGCCTCCAATCACTGAAAAACTGAGCTCAAGGGAAGGGAGCAGAGATGAAGTCATGCAAACAAGAATAGGGGACAGATCCATAGCACAGATCCATGATTTGGACCCTCCTTTCCTTGGGTGCATCCCATAAGTACCACTGCCCCAACTTCTGTGCGACCCTTGGAGCTTGTGCAAGCTTGTTCCCCATCCCCGGTCTAAAGGATGTCTGGCAGCTTCAGGTTGCCCCAACAACAGCCATAGAGCTGCAGGCGGCAGCCTAGAGCAGCTGCCTATCCACCTGCAACTCTATGGCAAGGGGGAGGGTGGCATGTGCGAGCAGTGGTGGCGGTGGTCTCCATTAAACCCACCACCACCAGAGCAGACCCAGGGGTGATCACCCCCGGGTCTGTCTAAAAGCACCCAATGAAAACAAAATCTCCAAGTTTGGAAGGGATATAAGTTCTTATAGTTCAGGTCCTAAACTGGAAACTGATGCAAAATGGGATTAAATTTCCATATGTGGGCTGCAGGATTTCTCTCAAATGCCTTTGAAGCATCTAGCACTAGTCACTCTAGCAGCAGGACCTAGGCTAGAGGAATCACTGCTCTGATGTGGCAATTCTCATGTTCCCATACTTATGCAAAGATTAAAATGGAAAGTAAAAATTCTGAACCTGGAAAGAAAATTGTTTGAAAATATTTCATGTTACAAAATTTTCATACAGTGCAGCAAGTTTCAGACTCTGTGCACAGATGTGTAACATTCTGAAAAATTATCTTCCTTCTGCGTCCTAATAAAAGATGCAGTGAAGCATATCACAATCCTTACCTAAACCTACAAATTTAATACATTTGATTGGCAGTGTAACTTGACAGTATCTCCTGTGGTACAAGCCCTGGACGCTTAGTTATTATCCACATTATCCACATTATAGACATGGGACAAGGCTGTGCTCCTATATCACGGAAACACCAAGTGGAAACAGAATGGTAGCCAATCCATGCAGTGGCAGCCTGACCTAAGCCACGATGGACACAATCCGTATTACACAACAAAAGTGCCCACAGCTGGGAGGACAGGGAGACACACAAATGTGTGGCTACCCAGCCCCACACTGCATCCAACATTCCCCTCCCTCCCCCACCATGACAGACAGGCATGATGGCCAATGACAGCCAGCCTTGGCGGACCTGATCCAGACCATGCTTGCCATGATAGCCTGCTGTGGCCCGCTTTGGTCTGATCGGCTGGCCCTTAGCCCAGATTGTGATCTGGATATTGTCCGGGGGTGAGAGCCTGGGCTAGCTGCCAACATGGCCCGGACCAATATCTGGCAGTGCCTGCACCGCCCAGGCCAATCCTAGCAGTGCCTGCACAAACGTGTAGGTGAGGTCTGGTGCAAAGTGGGTCAAAGCGGGTCACAGCAGTAGGGATGTGCAGACGCAGTTCAGACGTTCGGAGTTCAGCCCAAACTCAGCCAGTTCGGATGCCCGAACCGGACACCCGAACCGAAAGCGGAAACCCCCGAACAGTTTGGATGCGTTTGGGCAGGAAAAACCTGGCTGGCAGGCCCAGGGAGGGCAGCTGAGGAGCAGACTTCCTGGCCCCAGGGGTGGAGAATGGCTTGGACTAGCAGCCAGCCTGCCCAATCATCATCCCTCTTTTCCTCAGACCACTGGCTTGGCAGTCTGCGATTGGCTACAGGCTAGGCTGCACAGAACCAATGGGGCTTGTGGCAAGGCAGACACAGCAAGTAACAAAAGTCATTGCCCTCCCCCACTTCCAATTCGTTCTGAGCTAGCCACCGATCCTGCCAGCAGGCGTTTTCAGAACTCTCCCTCTCCCAGCAGTTTGTGTTCCTCCCAATCCATTGCCATCCTCCTCCTATTTAACCCATTTCCACACATTTACCACCATAGTTTCATTTATTTAGATAAGATTAGATAGATTTAGGTATTATTATTTTTTTTTACCCCTCCCTGTGTTGTTTCTCCCTCCCCTCCATTGAATCCTTCCCTCCTCCCTGTATATATTCCATCCCTGATTCCCATCTCCTGTTTTTCGATTTATCTAGAGTAGGATTAGATTGATTTAGGTTTCATTTCAGTTTTGTACCCCTTCCTGTGTTGCTTGTTGTGAGCTGTCTGTGTTTCCTTCCCCATCCCTGTGTATATATAGAGAGATATTAGATACTATAGGTAGATAGTTGTAGGAGTTAGCTTAGTTATAGAGATAGAGATAGTGTGTAGTGATTCAGTTTTAATATTTTATAGTGTGTTTGTAGGACTTGGCCTTTGTAGATATTAGATAATATTTCATTCAGTTCCACAGGTTTTAGAATAGTTAATAGCAGTTAGAGTTAGTGTAGATATATATAACATTATATTCCAAATCTGAATAAATAAATAAAAATATAATATCTTCCTGTGCATTATTTGGGTGGGAGAAATGGAGAAGGGAAGCAGGAGAGGCTGGTCTGCTGCCCATAAGGTAGGCAATGGGGCACGTGGCAGAGGTGGCAGGGGCCGCACCAGCGGAATGGCAGGCATCAGCAGCAGCCCGAGCCCATCACCACACCCCAAACTGCACAGGTCTGATTTTGGAGACAGGCTTCAGAGGGTCCCAGCAGTGGCACTAGGGGTGTGGTTCGGCATCGCCTCCTGCCAGCGTCCTCCACTGCCACACAGGGCACTGGAAGGCCTGAAGTCCAAGAGGCTGCGGCTGTTTCTGCTGCGGCTGCAGGAGCAGGTGCTTCAGGGTCAGATGTTCCTCCAGGGCCACCAGTGTCCCCCATTATTCATGTGATCCCCAGCAGTCCAGGGCTGGTGGATCCCACCCCGACTGCTAGAGGCAGGGTCTGATTCCCGGGCAATGGCAGCAGGGAGAGGAGCAGCAGCAGCAGCTATAGGGGGCACCGGGAGAGTGGCAGCAGCATGGTGGGCAGTCGATCAACCTCAGGGTCCCAGTACTTCCCTCTGCAGGACATATCTCAGATTGGGGACAGTGAGGCAGACACTAGTCCTGTGGAGAAGATGTCTGGTGCTGAGGTGATGGCTGCCCCTCCGAGAGCTGTGTCGCCACTGTGTTCTGCCCCTCCCATCAGCGTTGTCAGTGGTGCATAACCCAGTGCAGGCCAGAAGGCAGGAGGGGACAAAAAAATCCACCGTATGGGCGCATTTTAAGTTGGTGTGAACAGATGATCCCAGGGAGGTGCCATGCAGTTTGTGCCAGAAGGTGGTGATGCGTGGGCAACCTTGGCACAACTGCCATGGCAAGGCACCTCAAGGCATGCCACAGCACTGTGCTGCTAAGTGGGCAGGCAGGGGCAGTGGATGCCAGCAGGTTCCTGACTGCAACGGCCAGTCGTCCGCCTCCATTAGCAGGCAAGCGTCCTCCTTGAACAGCTACCTCTAGCAGCAGGAGCAGTATTGCTGCTAGGGGAGAGAAGCAGCAGCAGCAGCAGCAGCAGCAGCAGCAGC
>QEPC01008874.1:8240734-8270096 GCA_003113815.1 Sphenodon punctatus | reverse complement strand
AACAGGCCGAGTTCGGGCCGAACACCGAACTACCGAACCGCGTTCGCCCATCCCTATTTAGGACTCCCTTCTCCTTTGTAACTAAACTAAACATCACTGTGCACTTGCAACTTCTTAGCTTCATGTATTTCTCTCTCTCTCTCGCCCTCCATACCCCTCGTTTTGTCACCCCCTCCCTATGGCCAATCTGGACTGCAAGCCGCTCTGGACACGGATCTTTCTTTACCCACAACTGTCCAGTGCCAGGCATATTTTTAGTACTATATAAATAATGATTAATAATAATCATAATAATCAATAATTTGCTCAGATCCAGCTTTGACCCTACTTCAAGTCAGGCCAATCCACATGGGGTGTTTTTAAATGAGCAAGGTGATGGGGGAGTGTCCATGACTGGAGCATGGCTCTGTAATGGAGCACCCGCAGAAACAGAGCATGTGGGAAACAGTTCAGACAGGTGTCTTCCAGCATGGCTACCATGGCCATGGAGGCTGCCTCCATGCACTCCTCCTGCCATGGACCATGGGGGAGGGGACGTGTACTGGGCTGGCCTTTGTAACTGACATGTCCCTGGCATGTAGGGTTGCCACCTATGCAATTTCTTTAGGAATACTTATGAAAAACACATGTTGCAGGCCCTGCAACATATATCTTTCATAAGTGTTCCTTAAAAATCTGCATAGGCGGCAACCCTACTGGCATGAGAGCTGCAGAACCTGGGCTCCCCAGCACTCATGACCAGGCCTTTGACTGCAAAGACTGCTTTGCCCGACCTACAGTGCCTATGAGCTGCAGACCCGTCGCCATGGCTGCCTGCCGCTGTTCATACAGGCTGCGACTGCCCGTTGCCACTCATCCATTTGGCTGGCCCTGCACGGAGCACTTCCGATTTCCCTGCATTGCTCCATGACTGGCCATGAGTGGGTGCTCCGTGGCTTGTGGGAGTGTGCATCTGGCCACTCCCCTCTCAGACGGGCAATCAGATCCATGGCTCCTGGGTGGCCATGTGGGGTAGCATCTCGTTTGAAAACACCCTTGGAGATCCTGTGTCTCCTCACTGGTTCTCTCTCCTGTTCCTTCCTCCAGCTGTCCAGGCAATGCAAGAGCCCAAGAGGAGCAGCACAAGTTCAGTATTTTGCTAACAGCCCTAGAAATAGATAATGATGTAAAGACAATCCATTGTTACACCAAATAATTAATAAAACAATAAATAAAATAAATAATAACAATAAATTAATATTAATAACAACAGCTCATTAATAACTAATTAATTCATAAAGTAGAAAGCTTGATCCCAAATCCTGTTATCTTCATTTTGGGCAGGGAGGGGTTTCTCACAATAGGGAGAAGTTCTAATTTAAACTGAAACAAGTGTCATAAATGAAGTACTATTATAGAAGTATAATAGCTCCCTCTAGTAGTGAGAATGTCAATTTGTTTGTTGTGCAGCTAGCTTACATATTACATACGGTGGGACGACTTTTCCTTCTGGAGGCCACTTTGAAAGCTTGCACAAGCTCTGAGGGCCGCACAGAAGTTGGAGCGGGGGTGCTGAAGGGATGCACTCCAGGAAAGGAGGGCCCAAATCATGGATCTGTGCCATGGAACTGTCCCCTATCTTCTGTCCGCATGACCTCATCTCTGCTCCCTTCCCTTGAGCTCAGGTTTTCAGTGATTGGAGGTAAGAACTAGATCTAAGGGCCAGATCCAGGAAGTGGAAAGGGGCCACATAAAAACTTGCCAACGGGCTTCATTTGGCCCCCGGGCCTGAGGTTCCCCACCCGACATACAGGATACAACATGCTGCTGCTAAACACAGTGGCCTCTCATATTTTGGGATATTCGTATTCTATGTCTAGAAGCTGGCTAAAACATCAACAGTGGTTCAGTGTAAAATCTGTGTGGCAAATGAACATCTATCTTCAGTAACGTTAACTTTTGGCAGCTTGCAGCTGAAAAGAACGTTTTGCCCTTATGCCAGATTCAGTCTTGGTTTGGAAAAGTGAAAGGCATTGTCCTAGTGGTGTTATCCAAGCCAAGCGCAAAAATGAAACTAAATGGACTCTATATGCAAGTAAGATTTTTAAAAATTCCAGTTCCGTTTCAACCACCATGGGTGCAAAGAACAATTTTAGTATATGTTCAAAAGTGACTGGGACTGGTGGGTGGGTACCTTTAATTTATTTAGTACTGCCAACTCTGGAGATGATAAAAGCATGAATTGGTCCTCCCTCCCAATCATATGAAGGACATAAAATGATGAAATTTGAAAAAAGAGAAAAAACAAAACGTTGTGCTCTTTCACTTGCCATCAGGATTTTGAGCCTTTGGCATACAAGCAGGGTATTTACAACTTTTCTCTGCAGCCACGAGAGTTGGAAATGAAATCCGCTGAGGTCCCTTCCAACTCGGTGATCCTATGCATATGCGGTATCTGCTGATTTCCTGCACTGAGCAGGGGGTGAACCAGTGAAGTCCTGTGTTGTAAACACTCTATTATCAAGACTGGTAGTGCAGACAAGGCCCTCCAAGGTGCCTTCCAACTCTATGATTCTATGAAAGAAAAGAAAGCAAACCTAAGATTCTCGAAAAGCAATGGCATTTGAAGACTGAGATTCTTCATAGGTGGTTGGAACCAGGACCCAACCACTGAAGAGTCCAAGCTGCAAGCCCATTACCATGAGGAAAAAACTGAGGCTAAATTGTAGATGCTTGAGAATGTTTATGCAAACATATTTCCCTGTATCTATATTTCTTTAATGATGTATGAGATTGTGTGTATGGGATGGGATTGTAGCAATGGGCCGTGTTACAAGTTTGTACCATGCCCAGAGAAATGAGGTTTGGGCCCTGATTGGAGCCCTAAAAACTAATAATTAGTTACTTCTGAAAATCTGGTCCTTGGTTTTTATCTTGAGTCTCCCCTTAAGAGAAAAGTTGTGGCTTTTGATACCACTTGCTTTTGTAATTAGTGAGTAAGGCTCTGCTCACATGAGCAGGATACAACAGGGGTGTTGTCTTGGGACACTTACTCCAGTGGTACTAACCCCCATTCACACAAATGCAGAGTAATGACCCACAGGAAGAGGCTAGACACAGGAACACTTGGCTGTTAATAACAACACCCATAATTAATACCCATTCCCTGTTTAGTACACACCACTTATCTCAATGGTAAGCTTTACTCTTTACTCCATTTGTATTCTTTAATCAGGAATATATACCCTTTGGGTAATCACCTTGTACTTAAAACTGTTCATGGGAGCACAGGGTAAAAGAGCAGTTAAAGCAAAGTATGAATAGTTTCCTCTAGTAAGAGATCATGGGGACAATATTGATGGGACCAGCTCAAACAAAAAATGCCATACACAATCTTGAAATGTGAATAGCTCTTCCTTACAAGACATGTCTATTATTGAATGGGCCACAGATATGTTCAGGCAAAGGGAACGTTGTTTATGACCAAAAATATTGCACTTAGTCACCAAGCCTACTGCATTAAGGAGAATGGAAGCTACACAAGACAAGATTGTGTTTAGCAATAATGATGCACTCTGTGGATTACATCATCCCTATAACATTAAGTGAGTCAAAGTCTTACTTTTAAAGAGACTGAAGCTGCAAATCTGTCTAGACAAGCAGTTTACAGCACACAGTAAAAAAAACATCTGAACCAGTGAAGTCCTGTGTTGTAAACACTCTATTATCAAGACTGGTAGTGCAGACAAGGCCCTTACTGTTCTCAAAGACCACCCACAAAAGAAAGAATTTGATGTGGCAGCTTGCCTGAAATATTTATTCGAGATCTATTGCTGTGCTGGAGCTTCAGGCGTGAGGAGCTCTCACCAAAGGAGCAACTGATAAGGTTTGACCTTGAAGTTGGGCATGGCTGCAATATGTATTTCAGAAAATGCCACAGTCCTCCTAAAAGAACTAGAGAAGAGGACAGCAAACTATCTCCCAGGCATGAGGTTTTCTTCCCTTATCAATTAAACATGTCAGGGGTATGCACAAGTAAGGAAATGTGTACAATGATCTGGACACCACATTTTATTGCCAAGAGCACATCTGCTTCTAGATGTTCTTGCATTAGCCCTAAATCCTTGGCATACACTGATTATCCTGCTACTTTGGGGTTTCTAGAAGCGGGGAGGGGAATCAGCACTACAGCCTGGTGTTTTTGAAAATATCTCTTCAGTCTGGGATTGTGACCCAATGGATATGGAAATCTGGAAGAGAAGTACATTGAAACTTGTCTTGGTCCCTTCCACCCATCTGGAGGTGTGCTGTGGGACAATTGGTTCTCTAGAAGGCCAGTTTTCAATCCCAGGTGTCAAAAGTCAGGTACCTCAGTCTGCAATGAATCACCTAAATTCCCACATTAAAATTCTAAATGTTGATTTAGTGCCAGGTGAGATGAGTGCCTGGCTTAAGGGCCAATTCAGGAGAAACGGGAGCAGTTTACATCATCCCACTCCCTTGCACTAGTTATCTACAATGGAAGTTGAATAAGGCCTTCAGAGCTGTTACAGTCATCTTTATGACGACTCATGGGAGAAATTAGAAAGAGGGTAGATCCTTGGTTTGCCTGAGCCAGATGCACTTGGTTATGTAGTTGTGCTGGTGTGTTGAGAAATGTAGACTGCACCAGGTCTAGACCCAGTGGAGTTTTCTTTCTTCCCTGTGAGCAGTGGGTAGGCTGGGATGGAGTCTGAGAGACATTTTTTTAGTAGCATGACCGCATGCACATCAGACACACAGAACATTAAGTCACCATCATCTTCATATGAAGTTAGCAGCACTTAAATGCTTATCAAGATGCTGAAAGAGGAATCTAAGCACTAAGAATCTTAGCACCAGGAATCTTGGGTACCAATTGCTCATGTAGGGATGCACCTAGTGGCCACTGACAAGTGAATTTCAAAAGATTCTTAGGTTCAGTTTTCAGGCAGAGACAAGCTCAAGCCAAATTCCCAGCTGTGAAGAACTGAGTAGTGTTTGCCCTATTGCTTTTATAGGCTGATCCAAATCCCTGGATTCAGGATTTTGTTGTTCCATGTTTAACGCACTTGCCTATCTTGATCTTTTCTATACTTGGCACTTTAACATCCTTTACACTTTTCTGAGGTCAGGTTCTTTCAAGAGTTTTTCTGTGTTGCCTGATTCAAGAGTTGGAAACAAGGAGAGCACAATATTGCTAACCCCATCTAGAATCGGGGCTATCTAGAGAGCACAAAAATTGGTATCATTGGTGAGGGAAGTGATAATCATACATCATCACTGGGGAATAGATTTTAATTCAAAATAGCTTTTCTATAGTTCTTTTGCAATTATCCTGTAGAAATTAATAAAAAATTACATCCCTGTAATGGAATATAGTAGGATGACTCTGGAAAACAAATACTATGGAAAGAATATAGTTCCCCACTAATTTTATTGGATTTTAGAGAACTTTCTTTTTCTATGGAACTTACTTATGTTTCATGAAATGTATTACCAAAAATTGAGACAAATTGGATCTCTGTCTGTTGGGGAGGGTATGCAAGCTTTCGGGTAACACAGGGCCCTCTCGCCAACAGACGTTGGTCCAGTAAAAGATATTGGATTTGGAACTGCACTACTTTGTCTCAATTTTTTAAATTTGGAACCAACACAGCAACCACACTCATCTTTTGAAACATAGACACAGAAGGATCTCTATGAGCAGCTGATAGTAGCAATATTCCTGTAGAACAAATAGGGCGGGGGGGGGAGGAGAACTGATAATGAAGTTGTTATTGTCAGGAACTGCAATGGGAAAACTATTTCCATAGGAGCAAACATTCTGTAACTAGGCTGTTACCTTGAAGAAGACTTTTTTGATCCACAGTCTTGCTGCATGGCCAACAATGTGATGATAGGAATGGAAACATTATTTGCTAAGGGGCTATGTGAAAACACATAAATGACCATCAGAACACCTTTTACTGTCATTAAACCTACGGATTTGATAAGGAATAAGTGAAACAGCAGCTAATAGTAAAAGGATGTTAAGTTACTAATTGTTAACAGGAAATGGAACACTCATCAGGTGGAATCAAGAAGTAACCGATTAAATAATACTCAAAAAGGTATTCTTACAGGACAGTCCTCCATCAATTAGAGTTTTGGCATTGATTTTGTCATGTGCCCCTACTTACAGGATTAGGAATCAGGAGTCCTGCACTGATTCATTTATGATCTTGGGCAAGTCATTTATAAGTCAAACTGCAAAAAGTGGCAACCCTGTTTATAAGTAGGGTTTCAGAGGTATAAATGGCACTTTGGTGCTTACCGCCCATTGATTTTCATTGGCAATTAGGTACTGAAATGCCATTTCTATTTTCAAAGCCTGCTCCTTGTTTCCAATTCCCTATCTTTAAGCAGTGATGATAATATCTCTAACCCAGGTTGGGCATTCTCTTGTGAGTCAGTGTGTGTAAAGCACATGGAGATTTTATTTTTGCTAAAATGCACTTTATTATTAACTGTTATGAGCATTATTTACTTAGCTTGCATTCAGACCCAAAATGGGCCCAGCACTTTCCAAACTGAGAAAAATGCAACAATCCAAACCCATTTGTGAAGTCTTATTACAATTGCCTGCATGCAAATTAGTCCACACACACACACACACACACACACACACACACACACCCGCAAGTCCTTATCTAGTGCTACAGAAGCAGTTGTGAAATCAATGATGATTATTTTTGATAGCTCAGAGGACAAGGGAGATCCTAGAGGACTGAAATGGCGGGGGGAGGGGAAATACAGTACTTATTTTAAGAAGCAAAGTGTCTAGGGTTGTAAATGGGAATGTCAGGGTCGAAACTGCAAGAGGTGGTAAACCCTAGAAAGGGCTTCCCTTTAACTTCAAAAGACCCAGATCAGGGATATGAGAGATGCCTTTTAGAATAAAGGTGGCAGAGTTCGGCTGTACTGTCTTTTTGACAGGTTATCAAACATAGGCGATGAAGGCAGTACAGCAGCCTTAAAGGCCCCCCACCCCCCAGAGTCGATGTGGTTTGACACAACTTTCACAAAGAGAAACTAGCAGATTATAGATTAACTGACACTGATGAATGATTAACATGACCCTAATAAAGATCTTTGGATGACAAATGGGTAAATTAAAAACAAGGTAAAACTTTTGGTTGCAATCCTCAAACCACAATTCCAGAGGAGTCCCATTGAAACCAACTATACTATAGGCAATGGAGCTACGCAGGAGTAAGTGATTTGAGGATTAAAGCCTAGTTTCTATAGAAGGCTGGGCAGGGCCAGCCTCACCACCAGGTGACCATCCTGAGGCCTATTATTTTCTCTACTTCCCGGGGCCCACAGTGGTCTCTGTTTTCACCAGGGCAGGGTGTGGGGCCCCCACCGGAGCCAAAATCACCACCACCTCTAGGGTCCCTTGGACCAAGGACTCCATCTTTTATCTTTGCTCCTGGGACCCACAAATCTAAGGTGCCTCACCCTGTGGCCCAAAATCCTCATCTGGATTTTGGGTATTATCCCTGCCTGTCCTGTCCCCTCTTCAGACCTCCAGATAGGTAGAGTGAACCATAAAGAACCCAACTGAATGTTGTCGGGAAGGCTGTGCAATAGTGTGTGCCCAATCTGATTTAGGGATTCTGAAATGCGTGAGTATTGCTTGCTTGCTTGCCGAGAGGCATTTGGGTGATGGCTAACAAGAAAATTCCACCACTAAGGGGAGCTAAAAAAACGCATAAAACGTAGTAAACAAAGACTACTGCTGTACATGCTTACAAGAAATACTAGTGGGGCGTAGTTAAGGACTGCAGGAAATGGCATCTGCTTTATGCAGTGTTATGCCTATTAAATTTAAAAGCCAGATTTTAAAAAAATCTGTTTTAGAATAATTAGTATAGCTTCTTTGACCGATATTTTAGTTTCTCCGATTACCACAAGAGGGCACTATTACCTCATGCTAACTAATTCCAGGAACACTTTTCCATCACCTACTATTCTTTCATATTACTAGGAGTAGGCTCTCTTGATAGGTCATGTTACGGGCTAGATTTCTTATGGTTATCTAATTTATCTCTCTAAGTAAATGCAATTTAACTGTCAATGAGATAACTACAAGCCTTGAAGCCATATCCTTAGTTCAGCGAGTATTTTGTTTGAATAAGGACAGCGTAAAACCTTAATAAGGACTTCAGGAGTTGTGACTCTGAATCTCAATCTAGCTCTTTGTACAGCTTGCATTATCAGGATCTCAGCAAGTTTCAACTCCGTACTGCTGCAAAGCAAAATACTTTCCTTTTCCCGTACCCAGAAATAGAAAGTATTCTCCTGTAGTCTACAGTGTGCTCATAGAGAGAACACAATGATGTCAATACGACAGCAAAGAATGACCAACCCTGGAGCAAATCAATTTATATGGGAAACACATGGTTCTGGCTTATGTCTACTCTCCCAAGCAGGCTCTTGTCATAGTTAGCTCTGCTGCTAACTATGGCTCTTTTCACACAGGCCACGGTGGGGTGGAGGGGGAATGGGTGCGCGTCGCGGGAGCTGTGGGAAGGACGGCCATTACATGGGTGCACACCCATCTCCACCCAACTCCGTGCACGAAGCAACCACCATTGTCGCCGGTTGCTCTGTGCGTGGGCAGTGGGTGGAGATGGGTGGAGCGTGGTGAAAAGGGCCTATGTGCTAACCTGTGGCTGAGAGACATATAATCAGATGATTACATGTGTACATGCCTTGTACTATATTCCACCCAAGCGGAAGTGTTTGTAGATGCTCATTGGGTTCAGAGAACAAATCAAAGTTTAAATGGCACCGTACGGACAACATTCAATAATACTACATCTCCATTTGCCTTTGCTCAACAGAAGAGAATATTGGAACCTTCTTGGTGACCCAACATCACCAAGTTAAAGATTATAATTCTTTATTAATTTCATACTGACAGTTTTTGAGTTGTATTTCAAATTCTTCGGCAATGGATTGGCTGCTGATTGGGTGGCCAGTCATGGCTTGTGCAAGGGTTCAATATTAAGTGTTTTCCACATCCCCAGTATAGCTCTGGAGATACACACAGACTCCAGAATTTTTAAAATATGTAGCTGACAACTTTCATAATTCTATCATGATTGGACTAATTCTCTACCAATTTGAACTGAGTTCTGAGTCATAGGGAGATCTACAAAACAAGGCAATTTTGAGTTCTCTGAATAGCTGTTTTGAACATACAGTAGGGGTGGAGAGCATTAAATACAGTCTATGGCTTTTTTCTTATATGGTCCCTTTCCAATTTATTAATCAGACCCACGACCTAGCATCTGTCCTTGAAGGTGCATCTCAGTACCTCCCCCTCCCACTAACACCCTCATTTCTACCTCCTTCCCCAGAATATAGTCCTTCAACCCCTCTGCTCCATTCCTCTGCCTTGAGCATGTCAATCTATACCTATCTTCCAACCCAGCAACATCTAGCCTGTTGATTTTTAGTAAACACAGAATTAGTCTGACGCGGGGAAAGGTTCCCATCCCTGCTATAGGGCATGCCTCTTCAACTGTGCTGGAGGGCAGCTTGATGCTACTTCCCTGTTGCAAAGCATTCCTCAAACCAGGTTAACCAAACACCTGGAGAACATTACCTTGGTGTACGAAGCAGCAGCCCTTGGATCTCTTCCTGCCAGGAGAGTATGACCAGATGATTATCCATCTATGGGCAGTTTCCTGGTGCTGTTGGTAGCCTCCACCACAATTTATTCTCGGGACAAGACTAACCCTAGGGCCAGCCCTAGGTGTTTTGCTACCCAGGGGAAAAAAAATAAATCTGTCCCTGCTATCCTCTTGCAGTATAAGTCCAGCCTGAGGTTTGCCGTGCAGGTGGAGGCCAGTCTTACTCTCTGCTGATCAGCTGTTTGGCTGGGGACAGGGGCCGGCCTCTGCCCACACTACAAGCTGTGAACTGGGGCTTGTCATGTGGATCACAGGGGTGCTTCTTCTCCCTCTACAGGCAGCTAAGCAGGAGTCCTTGTATTATCCTTCCAGGTGAAGCAGATGCATGAGGGTGTCTATGCCTTTTCCTCAAATATGATAAAATAAATCATGCCTGGTTTGTTTGTTTGTTTTTCCTGGGGAGACCTATAGGAATGACAGGGTCATTTGGTCTATCCTGGTTTCAGTGCCAATTTTCATTGGGGGGGGGGTTGTAGGGGGAGGGGGCAGTGTTTTTTGTCTCAAAATTCTGGAACCTTTTTATGGGAAAAAAATCTGGTAGCTACTACAGTTGGTTGAGAAACAAGCAAGTGAGGGTGGGGGGTGGGGTGCAGCCTCTGGGCATCTTTAGACATAACAAAGAGCAGGTCTCAACCCCCCTAAGCACATGTTTGGCCATTGTGTGTAAGCACCATAACAATCCCAACACCAATTTGGTCACCCGTTGAACACTTGATGTGAACACCACTGAATCACAAGGACAATTTGCGTGTTCTGGCTGAACAAGTGGCTGACGTCGTGTCTAATGATATCGCGTGGTGTGTTAGCAGGTACAACATGGGGAATGAGGCAGCAGCGCTTGCGTGCTGAGATCAGGTGGTGAGCAAAACACTGATTTGCCCCAAGATGGGCAGTGTGTCTAAGCAGCGCCACATGGTGAACATAGGGCCAAACCAGTGTTCATATCAAGGTCAAAACACACATTCAGACACCCGTTGATGTTAAGTTTAAAGACACCCTTTGGGTGTAGCCTGTGTTTGTAAGGAGCTGCAGTCATGTGTGTTTAGCAGGGGGGGTTCCCAGGGCCATACGGGGGCACTTGGGTGTCTCTGGGGAATTGGCTCACCCGCTGCCATGCCTATTCAGCCCAAGCCTCAGCTGAATCCCCTTTTTCTGGAAAGGGGTACCCTCCTATAGGACCCAACACAGGCAGTCCAGAGGGTATCAAGTCCACAGTCCCTTATTAGTACATTCCAGTGTACACAATCCCTGGGGCTACCAGCTCAGTCGTCTCCACCCTGCAGGCCCCGGTCAGTCTCTCACAGGCTCAGGAGCAACACAGCTTCAACTCCCAAAGTCCATCCAGCCAGGCCTCAAGGCCCCAGGCTCTGGTCAAGCCTTCCCCAGGCACGAGGCTCCCTCCTGGGCACAGCCTCTCATCAGTACCTAGTTCTCCTCTTCAGCACCCTGGAGAGCATAGCGTGGGAAGGCCTTGTCAGAAAGATGTGGTCCCTTCAGCTCCCAGACAGAGACTGTCTTTTCTCCCAGTCTTGCCTTTCCTTATATCCCCAGGGTGGGTGTGGCCAGCTCTCTAGCTTGGCTACCCTTAAAGGGACAGTGTCCTGTCCACTCTGCCTGCGCATGCACATAAGCATAGGTAGTGACTCCTACAGTGCACAGCAAAGGACCCTGGTATCAGTGATTTCAAGTGCACCAGCCAAGGGAATCTCATTATTTTATTTTATTTTTATCCTGCCCTATCCCTGAAGGCTCAGGGCTGCTAACATCGACATAAAAAACATAACATTCAAAATAAAACCCATAACTCCCCCCACCCCATTCCAGGATCTACCCCTGCCTGTTGAATGCCTAGCCAAATAAATATGTCTTACACAGCCTCTAGAAGATGCTCAGGCTAAGACTTATATGAACCTCCAAGGGAAGGGAGCTCCAAAGCTGCAGAGCAGCCACCAAGAATGCCTGGGTCATATAGACCTGGGCCAATGGTGGAACTTGCAAGGATAATGCCTCTATATAAATCAATGGTGCGACTGCACCTCAAATATTGTGTGCAGTTCTGGTCGCCTCATCTCAAAAAAGACATAGCTGAACTAGAAAAGGTACAGAGAAGGGCAACAAAAATGATCAAGGACATGGAAGGGCTCCCATATGAGGAAAGGCTTGGTAGGTTGGGGCTCTTCAGTATGGAGAAGAGATGACTGAGAGGCAATATGGTAAAGGTCTATAAAATCATGAGTGGTGTGGATGGAACTAATAAACAAGGAGCAGTTATTTACCCTCTCAGTTAATACTAGAACTTGGGGACACTCCATGAAACTCATGGGTGGCAAGTTTAAAACAAATAAAAGAAAATATTTTTTCACTCAGCATATAATTGGGTTGTGGAATCTACTGCCAGAGGCTGTGGTAAGGACCAGTACTATAGCTGAGTTTAAAAGAGGTTTGGACAAGTTTCTGGAAGATAGGTCCCTTAGCAGCTATTAGCCAGACAGGATCAGGGAATATGGTGGGAACTGGGGGAAAACAACAGGGAATGGATCCCCCATTGTGGCCTGTTGGGTGCTTCTGCCAAGCCACTGTGATTGGCCACTGTTGGAGACAGGATGCTGAGCTAGATGGACCATTGGTCCAACCCAGTATGTCACTTCTTATGTTCTGCTGATCCTAGGGGCTGCAGCGGAACATAAGGAGGAAGTTGATCCTTTCCATATTTAGGGCCCAAGCTATTTAGGGCTTTCTAGATCAAAACCACCACCTTGAATTGTGCCAAGGATGTTACTAGCAGCCAGTGCAGATTCTGAAGTACTGGTGTAATGTACTCCCAGAGACCTACCATTGTCAAGAGGCAGATCGCTGTGTTCTGCATGAATAGCAGCCCCTGAACAGTCTTAAAGGGCAGGCCAGAGCAGGACAAACCCAGCGGCTACATCTGGTTGCGTGCACGCCTGGCCCAGCATGGGGAGGGGGGGATTGCTATGGCAGTCAGCCACGGCTGCCTGTTATTGACAGCCATGGCTGTCTGGCATGGAGGGAGGTGGGGCACCGGCCACAGCACGGGGGCATGGCCAAGCGGCCGCACATCGCTACCCACCTCCCCTCCCTGGCCAGGTCCGGCCTCAGGGATGTATGTTCCTGCAGCTGGAGCTGCCACAACCAGGGTAGCACTCCCCACTCCCAGGTGGGATGATGGCAGCACTGTCACCTGTGTTAGCACCCAAAGTCTTGTCCAGCAGAGCGGTTCCAAGTGGCGGAACAGCTTGGTAAATCCAAGCTGCCTCTGTTCCAAAGTTGAGTCATCTTCTGACTGTTATGAGGAATTTATTACCTACTTTGCAGACAAAATTGCTTGTATTCATCACAAATTGCTTGTATTAATTGGGGATGCTAGTTTGTTGACAGAGTCTGCGTTTGTGACTGCGGAGGCTCAGCCTTGTTCTGTTTATTTGGATCACTTTCAGTTGGTGTCCTGGCAGTTGCAGGAGCATCTGGATCGTATCAGTTTTCTTGATCCCTTACAGTTGGGGTTTTGCCCAGGATATGGCACTGAGACTGCGCTTGTGGTGTTGGTTGACGATCTTCACCAAGAATTAGATCAGGGCCATTTGTCCCTGTTGATTATATTAGATCTGTCAGTGGCATTTGATACAGTTGATCTTGAGATGTTGGTGACGCGCCTGCGGGACCGTGCAGGGGTGGAAAGTACGGTTCTTGACTGGTTCCGCTCCTTCCTGGCCGGAAGAACTCAGCGAGTGGTACTTGGTGATTATTTTTTATCACACCGAGACCTCTTGTGTGGAGTCCCACAGGGTTCTGTTTTGTACCCTCTCCTGTTCAACGTGTATATGCAGCCGCTTGGTCAGGAGGTTTGGCGTACGGTGTCATCAGTATGCTGATGACATCCAGCGCTACCTCTCTTTTTCATCAGATCCAGGCCTGGCAGTCTCAGTGCTTAATGGGTGCCTTGTGGCTGTGGGGGATTGGATGAGGGTAAATCGACTGAAGCTGAATCCCGAAAAGACAGAGGTGATGTTGGTGGGTAAGGCAGCGGGGGTAAGTCCCCATCATTGATGTGGTCTGCCCTCCACTGGTTCCCCAGGTACGGAGTCTGGGGGTGCTCCTTGACTTGCAACTCTGCCTGGATGCTCAGGTTGTGGCTGTGGCAAGGAGTGCCTTCCGCCAATTACATCTGGTGCATCATCTTCGGCCGTATGTTTTAGACTCTGACATGGCCACTGTCATCCACGCCTTCATCACCTCTAGGCTTGACTACTGTAACGCACTCTATGTGGGGCTACCCTTGGTGACGGTACAGAGACTGAAGCTGGTGGAGAATGCGACGGCCCATCTCCTGGTGGGATTGGGTCGCCGGGAACATATTACGCTGGTTCTTCGGTCTCTGCACTGGCTGCCTGTAGTCTTCTGGGCCTGATTCAAGGTGTTGGTGCTCACCTATAAAGCCCTAAACAGCTTTGGCCCAACCTATTTGTGGGACCGCCTCACCCTGTAGGTTCTGGATCGGCCCCTGCAGTCATCAGGGGGTGCTCTCCTAGAAGTCCCCCGAGTCTGCCAGGGGGCCATGATGGAGAGGACCTTCTCGGTGGCTGCCCCACAGCTGTGGAACTCCCTGCTGGTGGAAGCCGTTTTACCCCAGATCGCCCCTCGTTTCAATGCTGTTGTAAGACATGGCTGTTCTGCCTGGCTTTTGGGGGGTAGGGGGAGTATGGGTAGGGGGAGGGGAATGGGTTAGGGTGGTGGGTGGTTAGGGATTTTTATTCCTCCCTTTGTTGTTTATTTTAAAGTTGTTTTAATGTTTTTAATATTTAATGTGCGCTGCCCAGAGCTGCCTGTGGCAGGATGGACGGTTTAGAAATATGTGAAAATAAAGAAAATAAAATAAATAAATCTCATACCCTTGCCCCATCCCTTCCAATTTCCTGGGTGCAACACTGCTCCCAGCTGCCTGTGGAAACTGATCAAACTCCCCAAACCAGAAAGCACTTAAAGATCAAAATTAAACCTAAATCAAAACACAGTCCAATCCTATAGATCACCATTGTTGGAGTTAAAAAACCCTGACCAGCACAACATACCATGAAATCTGAAAGATGCTCAAACTGCTAGACCAACAATTAAAAACATCAGATTTGAAGTGGAAATTGAGAGGCACTGAGCACATTAACACAGACCCAAGAATTACAAGGTTACTATTTTTGTGTTTCGGATACAGAAAACAAAAAGGGCTTTTTTGTGTTTGTGTTCAGTCCAAACTTGAATGCACAGCCTGTTGTGACACTCATGGTGTTCAACCTCTTAGATAAAGTTTGAGCATTTACTCTGAACAAAGTGATTATGGACTGACCAAAATGTGAGTTTATAAAAGAATCTCATGACTTCTAAATCAAGTTTGGGTCTAAAATCTAGTTTGGGTCTGACTCATGATTTTGGAATATTTGGGGTTCAATGTACTGTTGCCAATTAGTGTTGGTTGCAGCAAATACTTTTTGTGATATCAACATTTGTCCACTACTCAGTTCATTTTGCCAAGACAGCCAAACAGCCACCAACTAGGTAATGACCTTTGATTACTACTGACAGGAGATGCATTTGAACCATGGTCTGTAAGTGGAATGTCATTTATGAAATTACACTGAGCCATCCTGCTCCTACCATCCTGGATTCTAAGTATGTAATCCTACATGCAGGTCCATAGCTAGGATATCATTTTTTTGGAGACACCAAAGTTGCAAATAAAACTGGAATATTATACTTACCTTCTAATAAATCCTGAGGGGCTTGGTCTTTTTCTGAATGAAATAAACATTTCTATGTCTATTTTATTACTTTGTAAAGTGCCAGGTACACTGCTGTCACTATATAAATGTTTGCTAATAATAATAATTAACAAATAATTATTTGTTAATAAAATAATAATAATAATAAAAATAATAACAATAATAATAATAATAATTTAATATTAGCATTTGGGGAAATTTTGGAAGGAAGGAAAGTTGATCTCCTTCCAGGGGTGGATCCTCCCTTGGATGTCCCCCGACACCCCTGAGGCTGCCCTGTTGCCCCCACGCAGCCCCAGTAAGCGGCTTCTCTGGACCCATTCATCCAGCCTCCATGAGCAGGTCCTAACCAGCCCCCTGTTGATTCCTGGCTGTGCACCAGCACCAATCAGCTGATTGGCATTGGCATGCAGCCAGGAACCAACTGGGGAGGACTGGTGCACAAGACCTGTGCAGGGAGGCAGGGGAATTTCTCATCCAGCTCCTCCCTCCTGTCTGGGGGAGGGGATGGGCCTCCCCATGCAGCACAGGACCCATGCAGGGTTGTGGTGATGCCTCCTCCCTCCATCTTCCACCCTCCTACTTCCCTGGGCAGACCAGAGGCAGGGGGGACTCAAGAGAAGTCACCCCCCAACCCCCCCAGTGAGCACCATCCCAGAGAAGCAATGCTCTCTGGGGGACTCAGGAGGGGTTGAGAGAGGTGCCAGAGGCTCCCAAGCTGTTTCCTATAGAGGAACCCAGTCAATCAGAAAGGCTTTTAGGGCAGTTTAGAGTGTCTTTTCCAAACGCCTTTGTTTACCTGATGGGAGCCTCAGGAGCTCTGTCTCCCCCCTCCCCTCTTTACCAGGTGAAAAGAGAGAAGATTTGACCGAGATTTCAAGCTGCTACAGGGGACAACTGGATCCTTCCTTTGAGTGAGTAATATTTTTTTAACTTACTTTTCTATTTTTTATTCTTTTTTATGTTTTTATTTATTTTTATTATTTTTAAATGTATTTTTTATCAGAAGAGGGGAATCGTTTCCTTCCTAGGGACCAATTGCAGCATTTATGGTGTGCATTTTAGGATTCCACATAATCCTGTTGGGTTTTGCAGCATTTCCCATGCATTTTAGTTGTGGCCTATGCTGTCTGCATATTTCAGATATTGTAATTGTAATGTAACGTTTTCTTGAATTGCACCTTAAGTAAGGTACTGGGAATTTCTGTAATATGGGCTAGCTGTTATGGTACTTCTGTTTTCTCTGCTATGGTACTCTGGCCATTGAACACTGCCTTCTGGTGGTTATTGGAGACAGGCTCCTGCTGTGAGGATAAGGGAAGGGGACGGGGCAGGGAAGAAGGGGTCACGGAGGCAAGAGTCTCTTGTAGCGAGCAGACACTGGTAAATAATCCCCTCAGGTTATTGGGTGGGCTTTTCTCGTATATTACAAGGCAACCCTTTTCATCATTGGGGAAGAGAGACTGAGCCAACCGAATGTGGGAATAAGGAGGGGGGAAACAGCCACACACCACTATGCACTCCCGGGACACCAGGGGTGATACAAGGTATGGGCACCCTGAGACACTGGGGAGCAGGGGAAGGGAGCCAGGGGTGATGAACGNAGGGGCAAGGGATGCAAGGCTCTTCACACACTCCAAAGGTTAGTATTCCAGGAACGGGGGACACTACACAAGGGGACACAATACCAACAAGACAGGCAATGGAAAAGGGGAAACGAGTGCGGGAGGGGCTACACACTCTCACACGCTCTCAGGAAAGAACTATAAGGAAAAGGAAGCAGGAGGGGGAGAAAAGGGAAAAAGGACTCTCCAGACAGAAGCTCAAACACAAGGTAATTCCACAAGAAGCAAACTTAGCTTTCGCAACAAGGTAGGGGCCAGCTTCTCTCCACGATTACCGGCGGGGTACTGTTGCCCTGCCGGTGTTTTTATTTCCTCAGCTTATCCTCTAGGTGCGGCTCCACTCAATCAGTTCCAAGCTCCGCCCCCCTCCTTGCACGCCCTGCCGCCAAGCGTGCACTGCGGCGGGGCGGGGCCAGAGCTCTTGTCAGGTGAATGCCTGTTAGTGGAGCCGGGGAGCCCTGTGACGTAGTTGGGGAGGGAGTCCTTTGTGTTTGGGGAGGGGTGCCTCTTGCAGCCGCCCGGATCCCCTGCCGCCGCTGAGACATGCCGCCGCGCTGCGGCGTGACACCTGCCCAGTGGGCTTACAATCTAAGAAGGACACGGGTGAGGGGAACACAGGGACACACACACACACACATTCCCATTCTTTACAGATGAGGAACTGAGGCTGTAAAATTCCATATTAATTTCAAAATTCTGGTTGGCCCTGCCTACCATTGAGCTTTTCCCTTCCCACTGCTGACCTCACCAGCTGCCACTGTCTCCATCTTCTTCAACCCCTGCAGCCTTTCCTATTTGCAGCTCCATTCACCGCAACAGAAATTGCTTCCCCTGCATTTTTATTGCTCATGTAAATGACTTGGCTCACAAGATCCCTGCGCAAGTAAATCCTAAATCACCTGCAACTGACAAGCTCCAAACAGAGGTTTAACAATCAAGATAAGTCCCTCCTGTGCATTGCTGATAACATGTGAACAACAATTCATTTTTATTGCCCTTTCTTATTCCTCTATTGTTTGGGGGGATATTCTGGGTGGCCGTCACACACACTCCCACCTCAAGTCATTTCTTTTAGACAGCATTGCCAGTGCACAGAGATCAAAATGCGCTGGTTCAGCTCCCAGGCTGCTGCTTTCAATGGGTGAAAACTAAGTGCAGCCGCTGCTCTGACTGCACATTCGGGGATGGGATAACTGCACCCTCCATTTCCAGCTAGGTCAGGTCGGGGGACAGAACCAAACATACGATGAGAGATGAAACTGGAGTTTTACCAGTGGAGATGAGAACCCAGTACAGTCTCTTCTCATACTGGTTTAAATTAGTAAATATGCCAGATTCCTCACTTCCAAAATTATGCTAGCAGGAGAAGCATAACGCTGGCTTTGTCTCACTTTGGAAAGACAGTCTGATGCCTTTAGCCGAATGGGTAGGACCGCCCATTGCTTTTCTGAAGAATTACCCAGTGTCTAGGGCTAAAATTATGGCCCTTGATCATCTCAAGGATGCTCATAGGTGGAATGATATAGCAATATTGTCGCAAAGCAAGATGGCTCATATGTTATACAAGTTTAAAAAACATCAGCTTGAACAATATTTAATAGTGGTAACAAACTATACCCTTCACAAGACTTTAACCCTGCTTAGATTTCAGTTGATGCCTTCAATGGTAAGGGAAGGTAGATTTAATCATATCTCCTATGAGGTAAGATTCTGCCCTTGTGGTATGTGGAAAGTAAAGGATATATGCCATTATCTTTTCGATTGTCCTCTTACAATGAAAGTAAGGCATAAAATGTTAACACCATTTTTGGCTGGGAAAACCCTTTGGTAAACTGAGGCAAAATGGTCATACCTTTTGGCAAATTCATACCCTAGTATCATCTTGAAAGCAGAAAATCTAGCACACGCCTTGATTCAGAGACGCCTAGCTAAGAGGGTGTGAGGATTACACAGATTGATTGCATTTTTGTTTTAGCAATGTCTTTTCTTACAATAGATTGTCAAAATGCTATTGTATTTTAAGTTTGTTTGGATGTGGATGTGTTATGACCTATGGTTAAGACAATAAAGAAATTTGATTTGAGAACCAAACGTTCCCCATGCCTGACCTGACCAGGGAGGGGGAGAGGGAGCAACACATAGCTGGCTGGCTCCACTCCTGCGCTTCAGCCAACGCCATGATGGGCAGCCATGACTGCCAACACAAGGAAGTCATGGCTGGCTGCCATGATGCCCCCCCCATGCTGGGCCAGGTGGACTCTAAAACAGATGCACCCATCTGGTTCGCCCAGCTCTGGCCCACCTGGGTGGCCCACGATCCATCCCTGCAAGCCCGGTTCATTCTGGGCCCATGTTTCTGCCCTGGCTGCCAACCCCACCAGGGTCTGAAACAGGCCCACATCTTGCAGGCCCGGAACAGATGCATGGGGCTCAGTGCTGGCTTATGTGGGCCAGAGTGGGTGAACCAGGTAAGCGTCATGTGTGTTAACACCCAATGTTTAACTCTGTTTCCTCCATGTAACAATGCCCCCAAGTCAAGAGGAGATAACAGCTGCTGAGAATGACAGGATTGTTAGCAGCTCGTAGGGGATTTAATGCAGGGGAGGGAGATTTGGCAGCACTTGTGAAGGATGATAAAGGATGATAAACTGCAACAGTACTCTCCAGCAGGAGATTAAAGTGCCAGGAGAAAAGGCTTGTGTGAAACTGTGAATGCAGTCTTGATTTGCAGCTCATCGTTACAGGAGATTTAGGATTTGCTCACACAGGATCGTGCAAGAGCTAAGGCCGCTTTCTCACGTTACCTGATGGGGTGGCGGGGGGGGGGGGCACTTCTGTGAGGGCAATCCCAGCTGTATTCTCATGGGACTCAGCACATGTAGGAATGCATTATTCCACTTTTATGCCTCAAGAACACCTGTGATTGTAAAAGCTACATGCAAGTGCCCTTGCAGCATAATAGCAGAATAGCTAATTCCTATGTGTGCTAATTCCCATGAGAATACAGCCGTGATTGCCCTCAAGGAAGTTCCTCCCTCCCCCCCCACTCAGGAAACATGAGAAAGGGGCCTAAGTCATTTATATGAGCAAGAAAAATGCGGAGGAAGCAATTTGTGCTGCATTTTATGTCTTGTGTGACTGCAGCCCGAGTGGCTTGTGGATCACATTTTAAGATGCTAAGTTGTAGAATTGCCTTCATTTGAAGTGTTTATTTATTTATTTTATTTATTTGTTAATATTTCTATGCTTCCCCCTCATGTCCACGGCATCTCGGGGCGGCTAACAATACAATAAAACAATAAAATACATTAAAACCAACATCAATTTTTAAATAATTTAAACCCCACCAACCCTAACCCTACCCTCCAATTCCCCCAAATCCCCTACCCCACCCCACCCCACCAATCTCCCCCGTTTACCCCTCTCTCCCCCCTTCCCTCCAAAGGCCTGAGCGAACAGCCAAGTTTTGCATGCCCACTGAAAGGCAAGTAGACCTGGGGCCAGGCAGGCTTCCTTCGGTAGGGAGTTCCACAACCGTGGCCCAATCACCGAGAACGCCCTCTCCATGGTGGCTCCCCACCTTACACGGGGGACCTCCAGATGGGCGCCCCCAGTGGATTGGAGGGTTCCTCCTGAGTCACTGAAGGTGAGGCGGTCCCCGAGATAAGAGGGGCCGATATCGTATAGGGCTTTGTATACCAATACTAACACCTTGAACTTGGCTCGGTACGCTATAGGCAGCCAGTGCAGAGAGTGGAGCACTGATGTAATGTGCTCACGGCGACCCATCGCCATAAGGAGATGGGCCGCTGCATTCTGCACCAGCTGCAGCCTCCGAACCAATATCAAGGGAAGCCCCACATAGAGTGCATTGAAGTAGTCGAACCTCGAGGTAATGAAGGCATGGATGAGAGTGGCCAGGTCGGGTCTGCAGATGTACGGGCGC
Organism: Sphenodon punctatus; assembly: GCA_003113815.1. Classification (NCBI taxonomy): domain Eukaryota; kingdom Metazoa; phylum Chordata; class Lepidosauria; order Sphenodontia; family Sphenodontidae; genus Sphenodon; species Sphenodon punctatus. The sequence goes on along the minus strand of QEPC01008874.1, from coordinate 8,248,990 downwards.
AGCCTCCGCACCAGATACAACTGGGGTAAGGCGACTTTAGCCACTGCCTCCACCTGCCGATCTAGGCAGAGATCTGCATCCAAAATCACCCCCAGACTCCGAGCCTGCTTGGCAATCGGAGGGCAGATCCCCCCCCCCAATAGGGGGAGCCGACACCTCCTTCACCCTCCCCACTACCATCACCTCTGTCTTGTCTGGATTCAGCTTCAGTCTGCTCTGCCTCATCCAATCCGCCACGGCCTCCAGACACTGGGAAAATACCGAGATGGCAGGACCTGGATCCATTGAAAAAGAGAGGTACAGCTGCGTGTCGTCAGCATACTGGTGACAACACACCCCGAACCATCTCACGATCTCCCCCAAATGCTGTATATACACATTAAATAACAGTGGAGACAGAATGGAACCCTGCGGAACGCCACAGGTCAAGGCCCGGGGGCTTGATGTTTCAGCTCCCAGCACCACCCGCTGGCTTCTATCTGAGAGGAATGAGCGGAACCATCCAAGAATGGTCCCGTCCAGACCCCCCAGATCTTGCAGCCATCTCAACAGCAGTCCATGGTCCACGGTATCAAAAGCGGCCGAGAGATCTAGCAGGACCAAAAATGTTGAATGTCCTGCATCCATCTCCCGGTGGAGATCGTCAGCCAAAGCCACCAATGCCATCTCAGTACCATAGCCGGGGCGGAACCCAGATTGAAAAGGGTCAAGGAAACCAATGCTATCAAGATGCCGCTGAAGCTGCAGTGCAGTGCAGTCCCTAAAAAGGGAAGGTTAGAGACAGGGTGGTAGCTGGCGAGCGCATCCACGTCTAAAGATGGCTTCTTCAGCAGGGGATGCACCACAGCCTGCTTAAGGCTGGTCGCCAATCTCGCCAAGCGACGCATTGATAACCTCGCCAGCACCGTCCCCAATGTCACCCTGGAGGCTTTCACCAACCAGGATGGGCACAGATCGAGTTGACAACTGGTGATCCTAACAGACCCCAGGACATCCACCGCATCGGCTGGTGTCACTTCCTGAAACTCAACCCAAGAAGATGGACCAGACGGGGCCGCCGCAACCTTACGCTCCTCACTTACTGCCTTCAATCCGGTGTCAAAGTTGCTCTGGATCCGAGCAATCGTGTCTGTGAAGTAGGTGACAAATTGCTCACAGCGGGCCTGGGACAAGTCCCCATCCAGGTGGAGGGAGGCCAGACTAACCAGCCCCCGAACCACCCAAAATAGCTCCGCCGGGCGTGACTTCGCAGATGCTATGAGAGCAGCAAAGAATTCCTTCTTCGCTGCCCTCACAGTCTCAACATAGGGCCTCAAATGGGCCCTATGGAGAAGACGGTCGGATTCAGAGCGAGTCCAACGCCAGCGTCGCTCTAGTCTCCTACCTGCCTGCTTCATACCCCGCAGCCCCATGGTAAACCACGGAGCCCTGCGGTGATGAAGCGGAGGCAGGGGATGTTTCGGAGTCACCCTGTCGATGGCCGCCTCCATCAAGGTGTTCCAAAACTGGACCAGCTTATCGACAGTGTGGCCATCAGGGTCTAGGGATAACTCCCCCAGGGCCTCCTGGAACCTCTGAGATTCAATAAACCTCAAAAGGAAGACCAACCTAACTGGTTCCATCCCCTTCTGGAGGTGGTGTGCTGGGAGGCAGGCCTGTAGGAAACAATGATCCGTCCATGACAATGGTGTCATCCTGACATCCCCCACTATTGGATCACCCACCTCAAGGCCTGAACAGAAGACCAGGTTGAGGGTATGCCCGTCCACGTGGGTCGGGCAGTTGACAATTTGGGGCAAGTCCATGGTTGTCATGGCGGCCATGAACTCCCGCTCCGCTTCTGCAAGGCTGGCATCGGCATGGGTGTTGGACGTCCCCCAGGACCAAGGTCCTAGGGGAGCCCAGCGCCACCTCCGAGGCCAGTTCTGCTAGAGTAGCAAGGGATGCAGCCGGGTAGGAAGGGGCCCGTTACACCAGCAGCACCCCCAGGTTATCCCCAGCCAAATCAAACACCACATGGAGGGCCTCTATTCCTGGAATCTCCTGAACAGGATATCTCCTAACCTGTCATTCCTCTCTAAAAATAATAGCCACACCACCGCCCCGGCCCCCTGTGTGAGGTTGATGCTATACGGCATACCCGACCAGAACGAGAGCAGCTAACGTTGGTCCTGCATAATCGTCCAACCAGGTCTCCATTATACACGCGAGGTCTGCTGCCTCCTCCATGATCAAATCATGAATTATCGGGGCCTTGTTTACTATGGACCTTGCATTTAACAGCATCAAGCCCGCACTGGAGGGTTGAATGAATGAAAGGTGGGATGTTGAATGAAAGGCTAGTAGATAAATATCTGTCAGGTTGGGGTGAAGCTACTATGAAGTGAGGGGGCTTAGTTGAGCCCAGACTCTGGGCTCTAGGGGACTGTCTGCAAGCAGCCTGAACATTGGTAGGAAAGTTTCAGAGTAGGTGGATGAAGGGAGCAGGGCCAATGCTCTGCCACTGCCCACTTTGAAAATTTCCCAATAGTACTCACTCAGGCTGCTTCCAAAGGGTCCTGCCAAGAAGGAAGTTTTCAGAATGGGCAGGAGTGGAGTGCTGCCCCACTCCCTGTTCATTCTTAAAATTTCCCTCCTAGAAGAGTTGCTGCTGCTCTGGGTGGGCTTGCTGGGAGCCAGGGCAGCAGCACCACTTTGACCAGGGGGTGGGGTGGGTGGTTGAGGCTGGCTAAGATAAAATCCCCCTTAGGGAGTCCCCAACCCCTTACCCTTAAAGGAGACCCACAATTGGCACATGAGCCACAGCCTTGTTATGCCGTTGCCATCGGGGATGGTTCAAGTCCAATGACTCCACCTGCCTCACTGTGGGGGGGCTGGACTAGATCACCCATGAGGCCGCTTCCAGCCCTATGGCTCTATGGCATTGACTGCATGCCTAACTAGACAAAAAATGGTTAGTACTTATCATTCTAATATTTCCTTCCTCTGCCAGAGACAAAGCCGCAGAAATCTACCACTTGTGTTTATAGACTGACAATGCTGAAACTGCAAAGTGCTTTCTGTGAATTTTTTTCAAAGGGTACAAAAAGAGTAGTTTTTTCTCTCAAAAAAATTGGAATGTTTTTTAACCAAAACCAATTTTTTTTTTCATTTTTCATTTTTATGGAAAATGTTGAAAGAAGCCAACAGGATGTTTTGCCAGGAGGCCATTTTGCATCCAAAGGATTGTTTGAATGAAACATCTAGACAGCTCTAGTTAACATGGTTTAACACAAATTGATTTTGCATAAATGTCCACATGTGAGACATTCAGGTCCAAGTGTTAAAAATATCATGATAACTGTGGTAAAAGCACAGCATTCCCAAATGATGGCTTGTGATACCAAGGAAGGTTGCATCATCTGTGGATGGGGTTGCAATCCTGAACATTATTAATTTATTATTAATTATTATTATTATTATTATTATTATAAGCTTTTATATAGCGCCAGCGATGTACCTGGCGCTTTACAGAGAATAAGCCCGAGAATAAGTCCCTGCCCTAGAGCTTACAATCTACTAAAGCCAGGGGGAGGGGAAACAGGGAAGGGGGAACAGAGGGAGAGACAAGGGATGCAACATTCACGAGGATGTGAGAACTCAGGTACACGTTCTTGGTTTGGTTACAGTACATTGGGAGTTTACAGATAACAGGTGGAGGATAATTCTGGGTGGGGATGATTAGCAGGAGTTAGGAAGGGAGGAGCAGAAGAGGTGGGTTTTGAGGAGGGACTTGAAGGTACGAAGGGAGGGGGCAAGGCAGATGTGGGCAGGGAGGGAGTTCCAGGCATGCGGGGCAGTGAGGAAGAAGGGATGAAGGCGGTTGGGGGAGCAGGGGAGGCATTGTAGGGTGAGGAAGGGGATGAAGGAGGAGCAGAGTGCTCGAACAGGGGTTTGGAGGGAAATCAGGGCAAAGAGCTGGGGGGAGCGAGGTTGTGAAGGTCTTTGTAGGTGAAGATGAGGAGCTTGTGCAGAATACGTTCAGGAAGAGGCAGCCAGTGGAGAGAGGAGAGGAGAGGCTGCACATGGTCAAAGCAACGGACTAGGTGGATGATCCTGACTGCAGAGTTTTGAACAGAGATGAGGGAAGAATGGTTAGAGTGGGGAAGGCCATCGAGGAGGAGGTTACAATAGTCGAGGCGTGAGATGACTAGGGCATGGATGAGAATTTTGGCAGAGGAGACAGACAGAAAAGGGCGGATCTTAGCAATGTTGTGGAGGGAGAAGCGGCAGGATTTGGCCACGGAGTCAATGTAGGGTTTGACGGTAAGGTGTGAGTCGAAGATGAAGCGCAAGCTACAGGCTTGGGGGACAGGGAGAATGGAGGCCCCGTCAATGGCAATTGACAGGGAAGAGGGGGAGGAAGGATTGGGAGGGAAGATAAGTAGTTCAGTTTTCGCCATGTTCAGTTTGAGTTGGCATTGAGACATCCAGGCGGAGATATCAGAGAGACAGTTGGTGAGCTGAGCTTGAACAGAGGAGGAGAGGGAAGGAATGGAGAGATAGAGTTGAGTGTTGTCAGTGTATAGGTGGTATTGGAAACCGTGGGAGGCAATGAGTTTGTCTAGGGATTGGGTGTAGATAGAGAAGAGGAGAGGGCCAAGGACAGAGCCTTGGGGAACCCTGACTGAGAGGTATATTTTGCATGTCTTTATTGCTATCTGGAGTCACAGGATTATATTTAACTCTCCAAATGGGGGCACACAGGCAAAGGTTTGGGAACATTGTAATAGCATGTGTAACTCAGGGACACTTCTGTGCAATCACTAATTGCATACAGATGTGGGCCTCTCCCTTCTGAAAATCTGGTCCTCAGAGTCATTGTAAAGTGGATTCTGTCACATCTTGGGTGCATAGTGGAGATAAATTATAAGGTTAAAGTCTCCTCTTTACCTCTCAGTCTCTTGGCTTCTGGTGGTTTATGTTAAAACCTTATTGTTATTAAAAGTACCTCTTCATGTTATTCCACTGCTGGCACTGGGTTTATCCTTGATGATATAACACAGCCACAGGCTTTAATTAACACTCGTATTTTTTTGGTAAGGAAGTTATTCAGACTCTGGTGATGGAAAACTTCTGAAGGCATTTTATATGTATCAATCTTAATCACTCACACCCGAATCCAATATGTGATCATTTCAGAATGGTTAAGCAAAGCATTCCATTTAATATCCAAGGAAGTGACAAAAGACTTGAAAAAGACAGATCATGACAGATTCTGCACAAAGAAACAGCAGCAGCCCTGGGTGTCTGATACAAATGTTCACAGATCTGCCTCTAAATATCATAATCTGGTAATTAGACAGTTTATAGGCCTTTAGGAAGATGGTTTTCTCTCCCCCCCCAACTCCCCCTACCAGAGTCATAAATCAATAAATGCATCTATTAATAAAGTGGCAAAATAGCTCTGCTGCCAATGCAAAGTAGAGGCCAATTTGTCTTTCTACTGCATTTCAGACTCAAAACCAAACCAATGCCACTGAGTGGGTGGCCTGGATGATAATCACCTTGATTTCCACAGAACTGCCTCTCTTAGCAAACGATGTCACCATCCCATCTGGATCACAGAAGCCAGCTGTTACTGATGCAACCACTGAGGATGTCAGTAAAACCTTGAATAATATTCTTTTAATATTGAATAACCATGTAGACCTGGCAACACTCACATGTGCATATGGCAAACACATGATCAATGCAGTGTGCTCTGAATCAATCCCTTCATTTTGATTTCAACAGTCACAGTCTGGGCAAGCCCACTGCCAGTAAGTAATTTGTGATGGGTTACTGGAAGGGAAAGATATTGCAGCAGAACAACAAAGAGAGGGAGATAGTATCAAAACAATATTAAATAGAGAGCTGATGTCACAGCACTATCAAATGGATCTTGTAGTCTTACAGATAATTTACTCCTATGGCAGGAGCATTTGAATGAGAGGACTCTTGCACAGAGGAATGAATTGGCGTCCCTACAGACAACAAACATCATCTTCATTATTATTTTTATTTGAAATGATTGAAATTTGAAATGTTTGGATGAAAAGCAGGGCACATCTGCTGATGGAAATGTTTGCCCCAAAATGTCCTTTTCCCCAACCACCTCTGCTTATTATTATTAATTTTAAAAAAAAACCAAAAAAAAAAACCTTTCCATTTTGTGGTAGGAGCTTTCCCAAAATGCCCTTTCCAGGAAGAAATAAAAGATCATGGTTGCTGCCCCAGAGAGCTTATCCCGCCCCCGTAGCTAAATTGCACACAAAACATACACATCTAAGGATCTGGGACTAGAATCCTTTCCATTTACTTCAAAGATCACTGCCTCTTCTATAATCACAGAAAACTCTCCCAGTCATAGGTGACTTGTGGGGGGCTGGCTTTGAATGGGGGGCACATGCCCTATTGAACCCCTGCCCAGTCTCCACTCCTGTGTCCCCCATTACCAACACTGACCAGTCAGCTATGCTCCCAGTTAATGTTAAGAGTGAGGATCTTATACCCTCTGTGGACCTAGAGATTAAGGTTGCCACCTTTTGCAGTTCATCTCCGAGACTCCCATTTTGGCCTATGGGAGTCTCAGGGTCAAACTGCAAAAGGTGGCAACCCTAGTAGACCTCAGCATCATACAGACAAGATAATGCCGTCTATTAGGTAAAGCCAGAGACTTGAGTCAGAAATAATATCTGGTAGTGTGACATTGTGCCAACCAGCAGCACCTTCTAATGCTGCAATTTTCCCAGAATGCCTTCTTCACATAAGCATTGTGCTGCATTAGACCACACCTCTCTGCACAAGCCTACTCACCAGAAACCCCACTAATAGGAAGTAACTTAGAACAGGTCTCAAAAAGATGTTTATGAGACACTTTTGGTTATGATTTACATGAAAATTTCATTTGTTGCAGTTTTACAATCAGCTAGTAAGTGAAGAAACAAAACAAAACTTTTGGGAGCTTTAATGATATCATTCAGCCATAGGGAAACCCCACAGAACATAAGAACATAAGTAGTACCATACTGAGTCAGACCAATGGTCCATCAAGCACAGCATTCTGTCCTCCGACAGTGGCCAATCTCGATCACATGGGAGAAGAACCAACAGTCACAATAGGCAATCCATTCCCCATTGTTCACTCCCAGCTCCTGACAGTAAGAAGTTCATCCTGTAAGCTACTTGGTTAATAGCCATGAATGCACCTACTCTCCAAGAACTTATCCAGTCCTTTTTTAAACCCAGCTATACTACTGGCCTTGACGTCCTCTGGCAAAAAATTCCATAGGTTAATTATGCGTTGAGTGAAAAAGTACTTTCTTTTATTTGTTTTAAAGCTGCCGGCAGCTAGTTTCATGGAGTGTCTGCTAGTTCTAGTACTATTTGAGAGAGTGAATAATCATTCCCTAACTACTCATTCCATACCACTCAAGATTTTATAAACCTCTATTATGTCCCCTCTCAGGCCGCTTTCAAACGAGGTGCTTAGAAGCACCTCCTGAGCGCCGCGTTCAGAAAAAAGCTGCGAGTGTAAACACTCCCCGTGCTGCTGGAAGTGTTGTCAGCAGCGGCGATGGTTGGAAATGCAGGGCTTTGAAGAGGCGCGTTCTGAAAGCCTGAAAAGTGAGGCTCTCAGAACATGCCACTTCAAAGCTTCGCGTCTCCACCCGCTGCCTCTGCCAACAATGGGCAGAACATCACTTCCAGCAGCGCGGAGAGCGTGTAAACACTCTCCATGTGGCTTTCCTCTGAGTGCAGGGCTCAGGAGGCGCTTCTAAGTGCCGTTTGAAAGCGGCCTCAATCTTCTCTTCTCTAGGCTGAAGAGACCCAGCTTGACAAGCCTCTCTTTGTACGGAAGCCATTTCATATCCTTTATCATTCTCGTTGCCCTTCTCTGTACCTTTTCTAGTTCAGCTATGTCTTTTTTGAGATGGGGCGACCAGAACTGCACACAATATTCCAGGTGCGGTTGCACCATCAATTTGTATAGAGGCCAACGGGTGGTGCTGGGGGTGGAAACATCATGCCCCCGCGCTTTACCGTGTGGTGTTCCGCAGGGATCGATCTTGTCTCCGCTGTTGTTTAATATCTATATGCAGCCCTTGGGGGAGGTCGTGAGAGGGTTCGGGGTGCGTTGTCACCAGTATGCAGATGATACTCAGCTGTACCTCTCCTTTTCTACTGACCCAGACCCTGCTATCTCGTTGCTATCCCAATGTTTGGAGGCCGTGG
>QEPC01008874.1:8220646-8238808 GCA_003113815.1 Sphenodon punctatus | reverse complement strand
AGGGCTTAATTTCTGGGGGGGCTTGCCAGGGCTCTGCCCTGGCAATTAAATTCAAGGGCAGGGGGCTGAGCCCTGGGAAATATTCCCACTAGGAGAGTGCATCCAGAAATGTGAAAGGCCAGGGAAAGACTGATATTAGTCATTTCAGGGTTCGAAATTAGAGCCAGAAGAACGCTGCATGGTTTATTTGGCTTTTATTAATGATTTCTGTGCCCCATCTTCTGTGCTGGCCATCATATAGATTCAATCACAAGAACTCCGGTTTTATATTCAGCTGTAGAGAGGTAGGTTAATCTAGTGATTAGATTACTAGCTGGAGACCAGGGTTCATTTCTCTGTTCTGTCATGTTCTGGGGCAGGGAGCATGGCTTGCGAGGAAGGTTTGGGCCCTGGCAATTTGGTTTTTTTATATAAATTAAGCACTGGCACCCATTGTGATTTAACACCTGGTGTCTCTACATGGAATCAGGGATCTGTGCTCTGCTTTTCTCCTATTGGTGGCAATTGGGAAAATGCAGTGAACACAGATCCCTTCATGTAATGCTTGAAACCATTCAAGCTACCCAATAATGGCTCCAGCATTACATTTGGTCACACAAACCCAGACACTGGCCACAGAGGGAACACAGGTTGGATGGGATTTGTTTCCCAGAACAAATCTGGGGAAGTCCTCCTCAGCAGATCTACAGTGTAGAAGCAAACATACCATGGCATGAACATCTGTTCCACTGGGCTTGTTAGTTCACCATTCAGACAAGCCTAGTGAACCATTCACCAAAGCTACAGAGATGGGCTTTGCTGTTGTCAATTTCACCCTTGGGAAAGTTGCCTTGCAGGGGGAGCTTTGGTCAGTTTCACAAGCAAGGGATTTTTGTCTCACAGCAGGAGCTGCCTGGTCAGTTTCACCAGCACTGAGTTTTGTCTTGCAGTCAAGCACTCTGGGCTTCACCTGTTTATACTGCCATCAACAGGTTGCCCTGTTGGGCAGAGTCTGAATGGTGGCAGCAAAAACATGCTCCACCTCAGGATGACATTGCAGTGTTACCATAGGGGTTGCTTTCCCCTGTATAGAGTCCCCCCCACCCCGAGTAGTCAATGGTGAGAGAGAGAGAGAGAGAGAGAGAGAGAGAGAGAGAGAGAGAGAGAGCACATAACAGACTTAGGGTAGAAAGGACATTCTCTCAGCCCAAGGTTTCAGTTTTCTTGAACTATTCATTGATTTCTAATTTCAGCAGTGGGTTGCCTAGTGGAGCTTCAGATTTTCTTAGCACACAGCTAAAGGAGCATATTTATGTGAGACAGTCGGCATTTTATGTTTTTCCTCTCTATATTTCCACTACCCTGTTCTACACCAACACTTCCATTCTGTTATTCCATACTAATGTTTCAGTGCCTTGTGCCACCCTTATAGCTATTGCCCAGTCTCCTTTTAGAAGATGAGTTAGAAATCATTGTCCTGGGCATAGAAAAGTGGCTTAATATCTGCATATGATTTCCCTCTAAGCCCCTAATCTAGTGAGGGGGGGGGGGGGGGGGGGGGAATTGGTAGTAGGCAGAGATTGGTGAAAACTTTTTAAATTTTAAGTAATATTTTATATTCAGTTTTATTGGCAAAGTAAACTTGGTGGGGGAGTCTTTATTGTTTATAAAAATGGGAAAGATTTGCGGTAAAAATGAAAAGTTTCACTTGTCGGGAAGTGGCAACATGAATGTTTTGGTGCAATTGGGATGCCCCAAAATTGTGAAAAAGGTGTGTATATTATGAATGTTGTCGCTATTTGATTAACATTGACTTCTCGTGCATCTCATGAGCCAGTAAGAGCCAAGTACTCTATCAAGGTCACTAATACCCGTCTGTTCTCCCTCTCTCTACCCTCTCTTGTGCTCTCTCTTTCTACCAGATGACCAAAGCCAAGTACATGCTTTGGAGAGAATGCTTATCTAAGCCGGAGGAAGGCAAGTGTGCGCATGCTTTTGACCTAGAATGTGTGTTCTCCCAGTTTGAGAGAGTCAGGAAATCTCTAGGTCTGTCTATATAACTAGTTTTTCAACCACATCTGACAAAACAGTCTCATAACAGCACTTTCAAACAGCACTTTCAAAACATGGCTTCTGTCAAATGTGCATAGGGTGTGGACTAATGAGATTTAATCAAAGGGCAGGACTGCCACCTTTTACTGGAGCCATTACTGGACACCTGCCCTGGAACAGCAGATACAGAGGAGACTCTCCATCTGGCCCGGTCCCCACCCCCACCCCCTTGGGCACTACACTGAACAGCTGCAGCAGCAGGAGCCGCTGCTGTGGGTGCACAGTTTCCAGTAGCCAAGCTGTGGCTTAAGGCTCCTGCAGGTCATGTTCAGCTTCCCCAGGCTGCATTTCACTGTCCAGCACCAGGATCTTGCTGCAGGAGCACGATGATGATGAGGGAGGTGAAGGAAATGAGTTGCTAATTCATGAAGGTCCAATTCCCAGACATTGGATGTCTGGGTCAGGTTTCCAACCCAGGACAACGACCTCCAATACCTGCTTGAAAACCAGATGGGTGGCAACCCTATTTAGGAGCTCAATTTTTTCAGATGCAGTGGAGAGGTGAGATTGCTGGGATGGCTCAGTTACTGCACTGTGATGTTGTGCTCACTCCCAGCATTACTTATTACTGCACAGGGGATAGGACTAGTTTAGGTAGCAGAGTGCACTTACTGAGTGGGATAAATTGGCTGTAGTTGTTGATACGTTGCTTTCCATTTTCCTAACTTCACAGATCTGAAAATTATTAGGAAAATTCACACCAACCATGTATGTCCAAGGAGCCAGAGTTGCTGTGGGTAAGCTGCAAAATGAAGCCCCCCTTCACAGCACAGGGCCAGGTTGAAAAGTTTTAGTCTGTTTCCTCAGTTCCAATTGGCCCAGCCTATGGGCTTAAATGCCACATGCATCCTCTCATACAGTTGAACAGGCCCATGAACCTCTGCAAATATGGATCCGTCTATTCCCTGACCTTCTTCCATCACTGTTTCTTTGTGTCAGCCTGTCTAGGCTGGTACTTAGGCCTTGACTGTGGTGTGCTCACACCACACAGGAATTGGGGCCGCAGCAATATCCAATGCAACCATAGTTGCTCCTCAATCCAAGAGTTGGCCTGGAGTCAGTGTACTTCATGGCATAAGTTAGTTCATCTTTGGAGCCATGTAAATCCTTCTCATCTTCTGGAAGGAACACTATTCCTTCCATTCCTAATATGTTGTTGGGAGACTTGATGTCTTAGCACACCCCAATAAAGAAGTTTTGAAATATGCCTTATATCCCACATATGCACAAATGCAATATACCATTCACAGGCCCAGTTTTCTGATAGTCACGTCATTTTGATTTTTTTTGGAGGGAGAATTTATTATTAAACACACTTCAAAACACACACACACACACACACACACACACACACACACACACACACACACCTTCACAAATTATCAGTTGTTTTAATTAATTAGTTTATTTATTTTGATTTCTATCCCACCCTTTCCCGTAAGTTCAGGGTGAATATACAAAAATATAAAAGCCAATAAAACCATATAAAATTCCCATTAAAACCATCCCACCCCTATGCTCCAAACCCTATCCCCCACTGCTAAAAGCATGGCCCAATAAATAGTTTTTACATTGTCTTCTGAAGATGCTCAGGCTTGGGTGTTGGCCAACCTCCAGGTGAAGGTCATTCCAAAGCTGCGGGGCAGCCACTGAGAACACATCTTTGTGTACTGAGTTGCCTGGACTGGTGCACTGATGGAACTTGCAAGGGGGTGCCTCTGGCTGACCTAAGAGAACATGCTAGGCAGCGTAAGGGGGAAGGTGGTCTCTTAGATATGCAGGGCCCAAGCCATTCAGGGCATTATAGGTCAAAACTAGCACCTTGAATTATAAACTAGCACCTTGAATTATACTCAGAACACTACTGGCAGTCGGTGCTGACTTTGGAGCACTGCTGTAATGTGCTCCCTGAGACCCAGAGTAATTGCTTGACTCATTGTACTTACAATTCAGCTCAGACTCTTCCTGCTTGCCTCATTGCCATTGATTTTACCTTCAGACACACAAGCCGTTGCAATGTTAATTTTACAAATCACTGGAAATTCCAAGGAAAATAAAAAGATAAGAGCTACCAAGAAAGTGTTTTGAAAAACAATGTGAAAATCATTCTGATTGTCAGAAATAAATTTGTGATGATCATGTTGATAGCCAGGGCAGGATCCAGGCACATGCAGAGCCCCATGTGCTGGGGAACACACTGGGGTCTACGAATCAAGTTCAGTTGACAACGTGAATAAGAAGCGCTGATGTAAAATACGAGCCCACAGAGCCTTTAATGCATGGAGCCATGGCTAAGTGTCTCTTATTCTAAAGGGATGTCCCTTATTTTAAGGGAACATCCCTTATTTCAGAGCCCTGAAGCTCTATAGAACATCCCTTATTTGTGTAATAGATGTTCCTAGTTCAAAATCCCCCAGCTCAATGGAACAAAATGAACTTTCAGAATTCCTCAGCTTGATAGTGTCCGTTGCCTTTGAAATGGCAGCCTTAGAGGAATAAAATAGAAACAACAACGTATGTACAACATATGGGCCCACAGGTCCTGCAATGCAAGGAGCTCTGGCCGCTGAACGGGATGTCATGTTTAACTGAACATATTAACCTTAGTAACATTTTCCTTTTTCTAGTGAGCAAGTCAGTGTGTCAAACATTCCTATGTTAGAAGATGACACACACACACCCCTTTTCACATGAGGGCCACCAACTTTTCTGGTGATGGCAATGGTTGGTGATTATTAGCAGTAACAGTATTAGCAGGAGTGCTAGCTCCTTGGCTATTGATTGTTTCATCGAACATATACTTTGCAGAAGGAAAATCTAAGCAAGTGTAGCAAGTATGAGCATCACTGCTTGAAGACCACACATGCAGCACGACAGCCAATGCAGCATTTGCTCAGATTCAGAATTCAAAGGAAATGGAATCTGAGGCTTGCGGCTGCAGGGCATGTGGAGACACTGCAACTGCTGCCCCTCCTCCAAACAGATCCTTCACTGCAAGGACAATATCAATGAATCACAGGTGGTTCTGTCTGAAGTGTTCTTTCTACTGATAGATTCCGCTCTTCAAATGCTGCAAATTTGTTATTCCTGGAAGGGGAATAACTCATGTTTTTTCCAAGCAAACATCATAAGAGAAATATTTTCCATTGTGGCAATTCCAAGGTATGTATGAAAACTGTAAGCAAAAATAAAAAAGTAAAAATTGCAACAGTACCAATGCAGAGCTAATGCTGGCTTTCCCAACTGCTCTGGACTGTATAGTTCTTCAATAGGAATGTATATTTTGACTGTCATTTCTCATTTGCTTTTATACCCCACACAGTGCAGGCTAGATCCTGAATGGCCCTCATGCCTTCAAGCTGCTGCTGAAGTCATTTGGGAGCACGTCACAGGAGGTCCTAATTACCTTGCAAGGTCAAGCTTGTATTTCTTCTCCTGAGCGCTAGGGCTCTGAAATATAATGGACGTATGGTCAAGAAAATTTATCAGCAGCTGACGAGTGGCAAAGCAGCACCAAAGCTACAAAAACCTTTCCCCTGAAGATTTTTACCAATTCTGATGCCCTCTGCAGAGTTTGTGGCTCTTCATGCTCCTGGAATTATTATTCATATACCACAACCAATGTGTCTGGCACTGAACACTCATGAATTAGAGACCGGTCTCCATCTATTTAGGATGCACAAGGAAGAGGGGAACATAGGGAGAGACAGGGAGATATTAAAAATGCTCACCTGCTTAACTTATGCCGATTTTACATTCTGCCATTTTTATGCTGTTGTCTGGGGGTCAGGCCCATGGGCACCACATGGAGCACACATGCACTTTTGGTGAGGGGGGGGCATCAGATGGGCTGGGGTGTGTGTATGCCCCTACCCATGCTCTGCCCGCTCATGACCCTGCATGTAGCTTTCCAGATTTCCCCCAATGCTTTGTGCATGGGCATGAGTGGGTCATGCGTGGATCATGGGAATGCACACCTACCTACCTTGCCTTCAGATGGGCACGTGGGTGGGTGGGGGATGGGTGGACCTCCGTGGGTGCATCCCATATAAAAATGGCCTTAGTTACAGTGGAGAAGGGAGGATAGGACAGTAGAAAGATCATCAGTGAGCAGTCAGTGGTGGTGAGGACTTAGGGAGAGCCTGATGGAAGAGAGAGGTTTTTAGGAGGGATTTGAAAGCAAGGCAAAGCAGGGGTGGGGGTGGGGTGGAATTCCATGCACAGGGGGCAGCATGGAAGAGGGAACAAAGATTGTTAAGGAAGCCTGAGACTCTGGGGTGGGTGAGGGTGGTGGGAGAAGAAGAGTGAAGTTCTCAGATGGTAATGTAGTGAGAAATGAGGGCAGAAAGACAGTGAGGAACAAGGTCATGAAGAGCCTTGAAGTTGAGGACAATAGGTTTGTGTTGGATGCAAAGGAGGAGGAGGAGCCAGACTTGGGAGCAGTGGAGGAGCTGAATATGATCAAAGCAGAGGGTGTGGTGGGTGACCTTGGCAGCTGAGTGCTGAAGAGAAGTGAGCGACACCAATTATGGACACCCCCAAAGGACGCACAAAATGTCCAGCATTGTGAGCATTAAGAATTGTATTCATCTGTCCATAACTAGTACTGACACTGGAACTGCTGTAAGTGAGGAGACAGAGGGAGAGACAGCCTTAGCAGTGCCAACCATGGCCACAACGGGGGATAGACTGCCGCTCTCCACAGCTGCACTTGGTTTTAGAACTACTGTGGGGGAGAAGACAGGCCCTGCAAAGTGTTGTAAAGCAGCATTGAGAAGCAGGCCTGGTCAGCAGGTCAGATTCAATTCATTAGACAAAGAGACTAGCTAAAGGGACAATCCAGAGAACAGCTGGGAGCTTAGAGCCAGGAAGGCAGTCCAAGGAAGCAGGGGGAAGGGCTGGAGTACAGGCTTGAAGGCTGAGGGATAGGGCTGGAGCTGGTGGCAGGGGCTGAAAAGCAGAGGTGGCAGTCTGGAGATGAGATTCAGGCACATGCAGAATTAGAGAACAGGGGCACAGGACAGACTCACAAGATTGAAACCTTGGAACTGTGTTCTACCCAACTTCCTGTTCCTGTTGGGTGGTTTTCAATAGCGGCAACAGGGACAGCCTACCTGGCCAGTTGTAGGAAGTGGCATAGATTGATTCCTTAGGAGAATCCTCTAGATCCATATCAGGCCAGGGATCAAGGCAAAGTAGTGGTGCTGTGAGGCCAGTCGCCACCTGGAAACTCTACGGATTGTGATTTAAAATCCAGAGATACCAACAGGCCTTCTCCCATCCCTTTACGCCTGTGGCAGTACCAACTCCAGCACTGGCCAGGAAGAGGCTGGGGTTGCCCTCTAAGGCAGCGGTGGGGTGTGGGGAGGCTCTGTGAGAACAGAGAGAGGGTATGGTTGCCGCATTGGTCCTAAAAGCAATTGATGGAGACAAAAGAGAGAAGATGTCATCTGAACTACTGTGTCTCCGTCCACAAGTCCAAACGTTTATGAAACCCTCCTCAAATATATGTTCAAGGTTCAATATTTCAATTTATTTGTATAGCCATAGCCATTACAAAGACAAAATAAAAATAGATTCAGACAATTAAACAACAATCCAATACAGAACAAACCAATCAACGTACCTAAACTAGGGAGGTAAAAAACAAAACAAAAGGGGGAGAGCCTTTCCTCAAGGAGAGGGAACCCAAACAGGGGCAACCAACAAACAGGGAGACTTTCAGGAGGACACCAATACTGTCCTCCTTTTAACAGAGGCAGTCAAAAAATGTCCAGACTGAGTTGTAATAACAGGGGATTTATTATTCAATAAAAATTGAATATTGCCCCGACCCTGAAATCTAACAAGAACGGGTTGAATAAGTTTAACTCTAAAGTCCTCATACAACCTACAGTTGAGGATCACATGCAAAGCAGTCTCCACTGAATGTTGGCCACAAGGGCAAACCCGATTAGAATACGGTGTCCCGTTATAATGACCAGAAAGGAAAGCAGAAGGCAGACAGTTTACTCTAGCCCTTAAAAAAGCTTTCCAGTCATTAAGAGAGGATAATATATATATATATATATATATATAAAAAGCAGAGGGAGCCAGGCAAGTAAGTATTCATAATAAATAAAAGGCAGTAGATGGAGACGAACTAAGGATAGTAATCTCAGCTTGATGAGATACATCCAAAACTCACTGGGACCCTTGAAACCCAGTGCAAGCAGGGTTAATGGTAAGGCCCAGAACTGTGAGGAGAGCTGGACTTGTACTGTATACGAATTTGTAGTTTCACACCACATATTGGAGAATGGGGCTTGTACTGTATTCTCGTAGCCCAATACTATTTACAGAGAGAGTATCTGCTCTCATGGGGATGGAGGGGCAAAGGAGGGATCAGACACAGATTCCTGATCCAAGTAATGAGTCTATTGATCCAAATTTGACTTCTGCTTTAGGGCTCTTTTATATGAGCGGCGCACGACTGCGCATGGTGATCGCGCATACTTTGAAACGGCTGCCTTTATTAATTACACGAGACGGAAACATGGTATTATGCACATATTATGGCGGTGGCACATTTTTAAAGTCCGCGAATTAAATACCTCAATCGTGAGGTATTTAATTCTCGGACTTAAAAATGCACCACCACCATAATATGCGCATAATTCCCTGCTTCTGTCTTGTGTAATTAATAAAGGCGGCTGCTTCAAAGTATGCTTGATCGCCATGCGCAATCGTGCGCAGCTCGTCTAAAAGCGGACTTAGATGGCATCCAGGCCTTGTTTGTAATGGCAGGAATGCCAGACAGCATAGAGGATGTTTTTAGAGCCCCCTCAGCGTGCATGCTGCAGGGCCATATTGGCACTCTACGGAGCCTTGCAATGCTGTTCTGCTGTACTGCTGGTGGAATTGCTGCAGGAATAGTGAAAACATGGGAGATTTCAAGAAGCTCCATGTAGATAGGGCCACTGACTCAGGCAAATTATGGATTTCCTGACCATCAAACTCCCCCCAGCTCACCACTAGCAGCTTCTGCAAGCTGCCAAACAAGCTCAGCATAATCAGACTAAGAATTTCTTCTTCACATTTTTTTTGAAATAAATCCAAGCCAAGTCCCCTCCACCCTTATTTCAGTACATGAAAGATGAGAAAGCTTCTAAAACAGAGCTTAATCTGTGGAGAAATGGGGAACTCAGCTCACCCACTTCATAAAGAAACCTCGAAGGGAACTTTCCTTGTTAAAATTCCTCTTGTTAAAAAGCTGTGAAGTCATAAAATTTTACCGAACAATGCCTTTTCATACAAAAGGGCTCTTCAGTCAATAGTTCCCCTCTAAGCTGTTCCAAATCACCCTGGCTTCAATAAGCTCGGCCCCTTGAACAATCAATGCAGGAAACAGTGTGGCTTCTATAGGTTTAGCAGCTGTTCAACATGCTCTGTTGTGGGTCTCTCGGTCTGTCTGTCTCTGTCCAATTTTGTCCTGTTTTTCACAGCCTTTCATTCACTTGCTCATTAGAAGGAAGGAAGGAAGGAAAAGTAGTTTTTAAAATTAGGTTTGGGGACCATCTTATATTTTGCTAAAACTCCATCCAAGTAGTGTAATGGGGGTCCTTGTTACTACCGTTTGGTTAGTTATAGAATAGGGCAGTTTTCAAAAGCAGTCTAAGAAGAGAAACTGCAGCCTGGTGATTTGCAATCCATTAAGACTATTTAGATCAATGCTACTTCTAGATTTTAAGAACACCACAGAAATGCAGCTATAGAACTTACCCTTGCCTAATTTTTTCAGTAGGAAAAAAAATCCCTTAGCAGCTACGCTTCCAGTCCTGATCCCCCGTTAACTGGAGGTTAGCGGAGTAGAAACATAGCAAAGTTGGAACTTATTTCCAGTGCATTCACTGCGAGTCACTTTGGCAGCCTGAATGGGTTGCCTTGCTTGTCATCCCCAGCAGAAAGGTTATGTACAGTAGTTCTGACTAGCAGCCTGGCTCTCTATGAAGCAGATGTATATGTGTAGTCACCGTCATATTCCATTGCCTGCAGTTTTATTTCCTAGGACGTCATTTCTAGCTACATAGGCAAAGGTTCTGTGGTGTGTTCTTGAAGTGTTTTATTAACACAATAAATGGTCCTTCTGTATCAAAATCAGAGCCACAATTTAGATCCATTTAGATTAATGGATTATTATAAGGCTAGAGAGGACCATTATGTCCAGACTTTTGCATAACACAGGCCATAGAATATTGCCCTGCCATTCCGATATCAGATTCATCAAATATATACATAGGCCTTGAGACCTTTCACCTGAAGGGAAATTGATCCTGTGAATTATGGGTTCGCAAAGGGTAAAAACAGAAGTGAAGCTGGGTTGCCACATCCTGGGCTGACCCAGGATAGGTAGCATGGGCAGACACAGTGTGTGCTGGGCCGGGCATGGCCGATGGCCATACAGCCCAGAGGCAGGGACAGTGAGGAACATGTGACCGGCCATCCCCACCCCTATGCTGCACCCAGAGCCCCACCCACCATGATGGGCAGTCCTGGTGGGCAATGACAGCCAGCTATGACTGCCTGGGCTGGCAGATCAGCCCAGGAACGGACATGCAGTCCCAGGGCGACTTCTGTTTTGACCCGACTGGGCAGACCCTAGCCCAGGCTGTGACCTCGGAGGTTTTCTGAGGTCAGAGCCTGGACTAGCCACCGACACAACATCTGGCAGTTGGGGTCCATGCCCAAGCAGGCCACAAATATGTTTTTACCTTAAGAGGATGCCAGGGCAGTAAGCTAGTGATGCTTTGCTATAGCCAGGCAAGGGAAGAAAGAAGCACTCTCGGGGTGTCCATACATGCAAAGTATAGTCTATATTTATGCCCACGCCCATCCATGGCCCGCTGCCAACCTATTCCCTCCCCTGCTGGCCCTGCTGTCAATACCCTATCAGCTCCTGCTGCCCTCTGCCCCGCCCCACCTCCCCAGTCATCCTGGCGCTTAGCACAAAGGCCCCTGATCACCGGACACTGTGACATCACACCCATGTCATGGCCATTGTGACAGGCCATGTCTGAAGAGACAGCAAGACAGGGAGCAATAATGGCTGTACCATGCCATTAGCGGTCTGTAGACCCTCATACCTCTGGAACCCTTTGATGCACAAATATGGGGATGGGTATTTTGGCTGTGTCTCGGTGAGACCTTGAAAAACAAGGTATCACACACCTGCATGGCTGGTGTAGTTCCCGAGATGCTACAGGGTCACAGATAGACACCACTTCCACATAAGGTGTTCCCTATTATGCATCTTTACGTAAAGAACACCTAAAAATTCACACTAGTGAGTGGCAAAAGAGAAAGGATCCAGTGGGTGCCTAAGTACTCAGTAGCTATCAGCAAATGGTGGAGGTGGGTGTGCTTTGTTCCTGTCTGTGGGCACCTGGAAAAATTTGATGCACATTTTGTTGAAAATTTTCCTATCATTCCTAGACAACCCACACTGACCAACATGTATTAATGCAGCAGAGGTAAACACCAGATGCTGAATGACAAAAATATTGTTTGTCAGGTATGTCTATCAACTCTGAAAGTATAAGAAAATGAATATAGGATGTAAGGTTGCTGTGTTGGTCCCAAATATTGGCAATCAAGACAAAGTAGTATAGAGATATCTTTTATTGGACCAATTGCAATTGAAGGAGATGCAAGCTTTCAGACCTCACAGGGTCCTTTGTCAGGTGAGTCAGGAGTTAGAAAACCTTTGTCAGGCTCAAGTTCAAGTTTATTGTATCCAGCATTTGCTATAACAACTAAAAACAAATACATATAAATCAACAACATACTGTCACATAGCCATAATCAAACTATATATTGAAATATGATGAATGAAGTCAAATAAAACATAAAATGCTCTCTGTTCTCAACAAAAGCCCCATAATAGTAGTAGTAGTAATTTATTGACGTTTAGCTTTCACCATAGCCCGTTTACAGTGAAATTAAAACGTCCTAACCAACAAATAATGACAGAAACATCTGAAAGGACAATTCACAAAAATACAATTGATAAATACATAATAAAACAAACAGTTTGTCAAACTATAGTCTCTTGACCTACACACAATAAAATAAGTATAAGGTAAAGTATAAAGTAAAATCGCACAAGATTCCTGATCTACCAACTTCATAAAACATAACCATCCAGCTCAGAATTACAAATTATTACAGAGGCTTCGGGCAGAGACACACCGCTTGATTTGTCTCCTGTTCCCATAGGATCCTAAGTTTGGAGTGAATTTCCTCCCTCTGTTTTAATGCTAACCAGAGAAATGTCACAACAGCAAGCATCTTCTCTGTACTAGATCGGGAGAGGAAAAAGCAATAGTAATTTCCTACACCACTACCCACCTCTTCGTTAATCAGGGGAACGAGCCAAACAGTCCTAAGGCTAGCATAATAAAGGCATCTCATCAGTGTTCGACTGTCTCTATCTCATCCAGACTGCAAGAACAATATCTGAGGTTATACTCTCGATGAACATAATGATCCTCAGTGACCGCAGTCTGGATGAGCTGAAAACGCAATAATGTATAACATCTTCGAAGGTGTCTGTCAGAGAACTTGTCCAAATATAACTCAAAGGAGACAGGTTTTTTGATCTAACCCAATAATGGAGACACTAGCCAACCAGTAACTGTGGCTAAGTCCTCCTGCCTCCCGATATCATTTAATCTGGTGAGCACTTTGCTTTTAATAGCCTCTATGGGCTTTCCTATAAAATACGCAAAAGAAAAGCCCAGTTTATGAAGGAGGGAGGATAAATATAGGAGCCATGGATATGCTCTTATGCCTGTATGGTCTAGTTCTTCCTTTAAACATTGAGAAGGGAGGGACTCCTCCTGATAGGACAAAAGTCTCAGCCAGTAACGAGCAAATACCTGCTTAGTGCTTAGAGAGACGGTCAAAAGACACTAGACCAGACTCAGCTCTTAGAGCTGCGCCAGGTACTGTGTTTCCTACTCTAAGAAAGCGTCGTAGGAATGAATTTTGCACTCTCTCAAGCGCAATCATATTCGGAAATGGAACAATGTCCAACCCAAAAGTAGCCGATGCAGGGACCCTTGCACAGTATGCTTGCAGAAAAGTGGAAAGAAGGACTCCCTTTGAAATATTTGTGGCTCTATTAATGGCACTAGCCAGGTTGCGAGCTTTAGGGACCCTACTTTGGATGTGCACGTTCCAAGTTCCTGTTAGTAAATGTTATGCCCAGATATGTAAAGGATTTAATTATTGCATACCTTTTATCTCCACCTTCCATTTTTTAATGGAGGGTTGTCGGTCAACTATTATTATTTTGGATTTCTGGGCATTAATTTCCAACCCATTATCCCTACAATAGAGGTCTAATTTAGCCATTAGATGCCTCAGACCTATTTCTGTTTGGGACAAGAGAACGAAATCATCTGCATATTGGAGAACAGGGAGTGCAATGGTCCCTATCCTAGGAGCATGAACATCGACACCTGTTAAATACGTTACCAGATCTGACAGATAAAGGTTGAATAATACCAGGGTCAATACGCAACCCTGTCTTACCCCCCTATTAACGGGGATAGAATCTGTTAACCCCGCCATACTGTTCTTAACAATTGCTTCATTATCAGAGTGAAGTTGCACCAATAGAGCCAAAACTTCATCGTTCAGGTCCAACTGCCTCAACTTCCTCCAAAGATTTTCTCGGGCGACAGAGTCAAAGGCCTTAGTTAGATCAATGAAAGCCAAGAAAAGCCTCCCCCTTTTGATTTTCCATAATAGTATGCATTGTACCAGCTTTACTCTTTAGATGTTTCCCACACTTTTCCAACACACCTAAGAAAACAGGCAACTGCCTGGGTGCTAACCGGCTCTACCACCTCAAGTAGACTTGAACCTTTGTCAGGCAAGAACACCTTCGTCAGGCAGGTGCTAGAACACTTTGTCAGGCAAGTTAGCCAGAGCAAGGGACTGGGAGCTGTTTTTCTTGGCTCACCCCTGGGACTTTGGGACTGTTCGTCAGAGAGCCCTCCGCCTGTGCAAGGTGTCAGCGCACCGAGGGGGTTGGGCTGAGCAAGGGTTTTCCCCAGCCGGAAGCTTGGCGAGAGGTGGGGGATTTAAAACGTGAGACAGCAGAGGTGCAGCCGAATTTCAGCTAGGCACGCTGACCCGCTGTCTTGGATGCCCCCAGGACTATCTGAATGTTAGCCAGAGCAAGGGGCTGGGAGCTGCTTTTCTTGGCTCACCCCAGGGACTTTGGGACTGTTCACCAGAGACCCCTCCCCCTGTGCAAGGTGTCGCGCATGGAGGGGGTTGGACTGAACAAGGGGTTTCCCCAGCCGGAAGCTCCGCGAGAGGTGGGGGATTTAAAACGTGAGACAGTAGAGGCGCAGCCACAGGTGCGGGCATGAGCCAAAGGGTCGTGCTTAAGGGTGCGACCCTTAAGGAGACCCTTTAGGGGAGATGCTGTGGGGGAAGGGGAGGTGGAATGGGGTATGTATGGGGAACAATGGGGGGGAGGGGGAGTGCAGGGAGCACTTACCCTGGGTGAGAGACAGGTCAGTGCTCCCAGCAAGGAAAATCACATGGTGGCAGCATGTTGGGGAGGGGGGGGGAGAGGGGGCCCGAGTGGTGAGAGCAATGGGAGGGAGCGGGTGGGGTATGCAGGGGGCAGGGCCTGGAGGAGGAGCATTAGGTTTTGGGGGGGAGTGCAAAGGGAGNTTATGGGGGGGAGAAAATAGGGAGGGTGAGGTTGGAGTGGGTGTTTTGGGGGGAGGGGAGAGGGGAGGGAGGGAGATCTCTGAGGGAGCAGCCGGTAGGAGGGGGTCAGAACAGCGTGGACGGGAAGGGAGGAGCGGCTATAGGGGTGGTTCTGGGACGGGGACAGTATGGTCCACGGGGGTGTGTGGCTCGGACTCCCAGGGGACCTAGGTCCATTGTGGAGGTCAAAAGAGCCCCCCCCCACTGGGGGTGAAGGAGGAGCAAGGTCTAAGGTCCAGCAGTGGGGGGGGGCTAATGCTGCTAAATGCAAGGTCCATGGCGAATAAGGCCCCGGTAATATGGGACGTGATCCTGGATGGGGCTGCAGGTATTACGTAAACCTGGCTGGACAAGGAGGCGGGGCCAATTTTGGTCAATCTCGACCATCTGGGTATGCCGTGCAGCACCAGCCTGGCACTGGGGGTCAGGGAGGTGGTGTAGCTATTATTTTTAGAGACATGGCCTGTTAGGAG
Organism: Sphenodon punctatus; assembly: GCA_003113815.1. Lineage (NCBI taxonomy): Eukaryota > Metazoa > Chordata > Lepidosauria > Sphenodontia > Sphenodontidae > Sphenodon > Sphenodon punctatus. The sequence goes on along the minus strand of QEPC01008874.1, from coordinate 8,223,473 downwards.
GTATCCAGTTCAGGAGATTCCGGGGATCGAGGCCCTCCATGTGGTGTTCGATTTGGCTGGGGGCAATCTCAGGGTGCTGATGGTGTACCGGGCCCCTTCCTGCCCAGTAGCATCCCTTGCCACGCTAGCAGAGCTGGACTCTGCGGTGGTGCTGAACTCCTCCAGGATCTTGGTCCTGGAGGATTTCAATGCCCATGCTGATACCAGCCATGTGGGAGCGGAGTGAGAGTTCATGGCCACCATGGACTTGTCCCAAGTTGTTAACTGCTCGACCCATGTGTGTGTGTGGGGGGGGCATACCCTCGACTTGGTGTTCTGTTCTGGCCTTGGGGCGGGTGATCCGATAGTGGGGGATGTGAGGGTCACACCCTTGTCATGGACGGATCACTACAGGCCAGTCTCTCAGTGTACCACCCCCAGAAGGGGAATGGACCAGTTAGGTTGGTCCGTCCCCAGAGGCTGATGGAACCTCAATGGTTGCAGGAGGCTCTGGGGGATTTAACCTTAGACCCTGATGGCCACTCTGCTGATGAGCTTGTCCGGGCTTGGAATACCTTGCTCAGGGAGGCCATTGACAGGGTGGCTCTGAGATGTCTCCTACCTCTGTCTTGTCACTGCAGGGCCCCTTGGTTTACTGAGGGGCTGCAGTGTATGAAACAGGTAGGTAGGTGACTAGAGCAACGCTGGCGTCGGGCTCGCGCTGAATCCAACCGACTTCTCCATAGGGCCCATTTGCAGTCCTATGTTGAGGCTGTGAGGATGGCAAATAAAGAGTTCTTTGCCGCCCTCATAGCATCTGCAAAGTCGCATCCAGCGGAGCTGTTCTGGGTGGTGCGGGGGCTGGTCACTCTGGCCTCCCTCCGCTTGGATGGGGACTTGTCCCAGGCCTGCTGTGAGGAGTTTGCCATCTACTTTGCAGACAAGATCACTTGGATCCAGAGCAACTTCGATACTGGATTAGGGGCAGTAGAGGTGGAGCACGAGGTGATGGAGACCCCGTCTGGTCCATTTTCTTGGGATGAGTTTCAGGAAGTTATGTCAGCTGAAGCTGTGGATGTCCTGGGGTCTGTTAGAGCCACCAGTTGTGAATTAGACCCATGCCCGTCCTGGTTGGTGAAAGCCTCCAGGAAGACGTTGGGGACAGTGCTGGCGAGGGTAAACAACGTGTCTTTTTAGCAGGGGAGATTGCCCCCCAGTCTCAAGGAGGCCATGGTGCGCCCCCTGCTGAAGAAGCCATCTTTGGATGTGGACGCACTCGCCAGCTATCAACCTGTCTCTAATCTTCCCTTTTTAGGGAAGGTTATTGAATGGGCATGGCACTGTAGCTCCAGGTGCATCTTGACAACATCGGTTCCCTTGACCCATTTCAATCGGGGTTCTGCCCCGGCTATGGCACAGAGACGGTGTTGGTGGCCTTGGTGGACAATCTCCACTGAGAGATGGATGCAGGACATTCGACACTTCTGATCCTGCTAGATCTCTCGGCTGCTTTTGATACAGTGGACCATGGGCTGCTGTTGAGATGGTTGCGAGCCCTAGGGGGTCTGGACAGGACTGTTCTTGGATGGTTCTGCTCATTCCTCTCGGGAAGAAACCAGCGGGTTGTCCTGGGGGCTGAATCTTCCAGCCCCCAGGCCCTGAAATGTGGCGTTCTGCAAGGTTCCATTCTGTCTCCATTATTGTTTAATGTCTATATGCAGCCCTTGGGGAAGATTGTGAGAGGGTTTGGTGTGCGTTGCCACCAATATGCTGATGACACCCAGCTTTACCTCTCCTTTTCAACCGACCCAGGTCCTGCCATCTCAGTACGGTCCCAACGTTTGGAGGCCATGGCGGATTGGTTGCGTCAGAGCAGACTGAAGCTCAACCCTGACAAGATGGAGGTGATGGCGGTGGGTAGGGCGAAGGAGGTGTTGGCTCCCCTCGTAGAGGGGGTCCGCCCTCCTGTAGCTCAGCAGGTTCAGAGTCTGGGAGTATTGTTGGATTCAGATCTCCGTCTGGATCAGCAGGTGGAGATGGTGGCTAAAGCTGCCTTCTGCCAGCTATATCTGGTGCGGAGGCTGCGTCCATATATTTCCAGACCCAACCTGGCCACCCTCATCCATGCCTTCATCACCTCGAGGCTGGACTACTGCAATGTGTTTTACGTGGGACTTCCCTTGACGCTGGTTTGGAGGCTGCAGCTGGTGCAGAACACAGTGGCTCGTCTCCTTACAGGGATGAGCCGATGGGAGCATATTACTCCCGTGCTCCGCGCGCTGCACTGGCTGCCTATAGCGTACTGAGCCAGATTCAAGGTGCTGGTCTTGGCCTATAAAGTCCTACACGGTCTTGGCCCTTCATACCTCAGGGACCGCCTCACCCTCTGCGCCCCAGAGCGATCCCTTCAGTGTGTCGGGGGCGCCTTCTTGGCGGTTCCCCATGTAAAACGGGGCTACAATGGAGAGGGCGTTCTCGGTGGCCGTGCCACAACTATGGAACTCCCTCACAGAGGAAGCCCATCTGGCCTGAAGTTTGTTGGCTTTCCGCCGGGCCTGCAAAACCTGGCTGTTCTCCTAGGCCTTCGGAAAAGAGGAGGGTGGGTTGGGATAAAATTTTGGGGGGTGGTTGTTCTTAGAAGGAGTTTTAGATGTTTTAATATTTATGTTCCATTGCTGTTTTAAACTATTGTTATTTTTTATGTTGCAAGATGCCCCAAGATGCCATGGGCATGAGGGGGCGGCTAAGAAATATAAAAAAATAAATAAGTCAGGAGTGAGTTAGAAGAAAATGAATGGCTTTTATCTGAGACTCCTTATCGGAATACTTTAAATCCCCCCCCCCCCAA
>QEPC01008874.1:8187377-8213654 GCA_003113815.1 Sphenodon punctatus | reverse complement strand
GATGAGAATGACAGCAGGCAGGTCCATGTTGCAAGGATAAGGGTAAACCGATCGTAGGTATAGGAATAGTGGCTCAGCAGGATAAAGAGTCAGACAGAGCAGAGCAAAAGAGGTGAGTTTTAAGGAGAGATTTGAAGGTATGAAGGGAGGGTGCAAGGCGGATGTGGGCAGGGAGGGAGTTCCAGGCATGGGGCAGCAAGTGAGAAGGGACAAAGGCGCTTAGGGGAGCAGGGAAGGCGTGGAAGGGTGAGGGAAGGGACAGAGGAGGAGCGAAGTGCACGATGATCCCTGGAGCAGCTGGAGTGGTGGCAATGATCTCTGGAGCAGTGGTCGGGTCCCTTGGCAGTGATCCCTGGAGCAGCGGTCGGGTTCTTCGGTGGTGATCCCTGGAGTGGCAGTCGGGTCCCTCGGCATCGATCCCTGGAGCAGCGGTCGGGTTCCTCGGCGTCGATCCCTGAAGTGCCGGTCGTGTCCCTCGGTGGTCGGAGTCCCTTGGTGGTTGGGTCGGATCCCACGGCAGTGGTGGCGATCCCTGGAGCGGCAGTCGGGTCCCTTGGCAGTGATCCCTGGAACGGCGGTTGGGTCCCTCGGTGGCTGGAGTCCCTCAGCAGTCAGGTCGGGTCCCTCGGCGGCTGGAGTCCCTCAGCAGTTGGGTCGGGTTCCTCAGTGGCTGGAGTCCCTCAGTGGTTGGGTCGGGTTCCTTGGTGGCTGGAGTCCCTCAGCAGTTGGGTCGGGTCCCTCGGCAGCTGGAGTCCCTCGGCGGTCAGGTTGGGACTCTCAGCGGTGGCGGCAGTCTCTTCCTCAATGAAGTGGATTTCCCCAGGTTCTGCACTAATCCTGCCTAGGGTAGGATTCTGCACAAATCCCGTGACTCGCGGGAGCGCAGAAGAATCGGGGCCCTGCCCTTTGGTATGGAGGTTGAAGATACATGGAAAAACTCACATGGGGTAGGGGTGTGTAATTTTTTTTCAGTTTTTTAGTTACTAAAAAAAATGGGGCCCCATTCATCTGGAGCCCCATTACATAAATGAATGGAGCCCCATTCGTTTTAGTAACTAAATACCCCAAAACAAATATGAAAATAAATGACATTTGCTTGCTTCCATTCATTTTGATTAAAAAGACGGGGGGGGGGGGAATCACTGTGCATGCAGAAAAATGGCTGGCAGACCATACTGCAACATGCCTGCCTTTTTTCAAAATGGTGGCAACACTGCTGCTGCCATTTTGAAAAAGGGTGCGCATGCACAGAACCACCTGGCAGTCATTTTGTGCATGTGCAGTGATTTTTAATAAAAACATTTTTAAAAAAAATTAATTTGTTTTTAAACAAAACAAAGTTACAAAAATGAATGGGTTTTTAAGGAAAACCTGAAAACTAAAGGATTTTTCACAAGGGAAATGAAAAACAAAAACAATAGAGGTCCCTTCTGCACACCCCTATTGCAGAGACATATGGCAATTTGTAATGTACATTAGTCCTTTTCTTCTGATTTCCCACTGTAGTTGTTCCACTGGTGAAGGGGGGGTTAGCCACTAATTGTGTGTTGAGTGAGTGGTTAAAATGCCAGCTGTTTAGGTTAACAATCCCCTCATTGCCATTAGCAGTGGAAATGCCCACCCTTTGGGCACTGTGGGAATGTTGCAGGCCGAAGGTAGCAGTTAGACCAGACACAGGACAAAGTTTTCAATGTACTAGCTACCTACCTCGCTACTCTTTGCTAGCTAGTAGCTGCTCATAATTTATTTGCCAGCTTTCACCCCCTAGACAATGGTCAAATGGGCAGTGGTGGTGATATGGAAGTTCATTTTGCACCCGAGGTCTGCGAACAGCAGGATCCTAGCTGCTTCTCACATGATTCTTTTTAGCCTGGCCAAAATTTACCCACTGAAATGTTAGTCAAATGGTAATTGTTCAGAGTTGATCATTATTTGTCAAAGAAAATATGAGTTTCTTCCCCCTTATGTAAAGGGCTAATTAAAAATCTGAACTAGCTGCTCCTTCTCCTTCCCTTGGAAGTAATCTAATACTCTGATTAAACTTTTAACACAGGAATGCTTGTGCTATGACTTATTAATGAAACCTAGAAGATTTGCCAGAGTTCAAATACCCGACTGCTTAATATGTCTGCATGATAAGTGCTTGACACAAATGTTTTATGGGGGCCAATGCAAAGTAATGATGGTTACTGCTCTGTGGGCTCCTGTTGCTCTGAGCATAGCATTTAGCAACTGCTGGGCGCTTCAGTGATATGGTGTCAGAGAGGACACTCAGGCCATTGCCAGGATGAAAGCACCTGCAGCAGTGACAGCACACCCAGAATTCCCCCTTTCCATGTAGGGCTGAGCTAGTTCGATAACTCTCAGGCTGATCCTCCTTTTTCAATAAATACCTCCAATCTTCTTGGCACATCATGTGGGTTTTTACCCAGATACACGTTGCATCCTTAAGTTACAGGGATGGGGAACCTTTTTCCGCCAGGAGCCACTTTGAAAATTACAAGCTCTGAGGGTTATATAGAATTTGGGAATGGGGGTACCTAAGGGGTGTGTTTAGGAAGAGAAGGGTCCATGGATCTGTCCCCTGTCCTTGTGTACATAGCCTCATCTCTGCTCCCTGACCCTGAGCTTAGTTTTTCTGTGCTTAGGGATAGGAACCAGAGCCAGGGCCAGATCCAGGAACCACATATGTGGAATGGGGTCACATAAAAACTAGCCGCAGGCCACATTTGGCCCCAGACCTGAGGTTTGCACACCCCTCTTATACTACATTGCTGTTCATGGTCAGTGAGAAAACATTTCAACCCTATCACCTTTTATTTGATGATATACTAAATTGTCTTTGAAGGTAGCTCATCATCTGAGTAGTATACTTAGTGCATCTGGATTATAGATGCTATCTCATGCGTGTATAGAGTTGTCTATGGATTAGCGGCCCAATCACGGCACTGAAAGTCAAGTCCCTTTGGTTCTGTTTCCAACTCTTCCACCGACTGCCACTTACCCTCTCCAAATTTCCAGAAATATAGCTGTGTGGTTGTCGGTGAATAGTAATTATTCTAACTCATTTTCATAGAATGATAACATTCTAGAGTTGGAAGGTAGCTAGAGGCTCATCTAGTCTAACCCCCTGTTTTGATGCAGGATGACTACAGCTACAGCATCCCTGAAAGACAGATGTCCGGCTTCTTTCGGAAAACCCCCAGTGATGGAGAGCCTACAACTTCCCTAGACAACTCGTTCCATTGCTGCCCAGCGCCTAGTGTTAATACATTTCCCCTGATATTGAATTGAAATCTATCTTCCTGTAACTTCTAGTCCTGGCCTCTGCAGCAATGGAGAACGGTTCCTTGCCATCTTTTTGGTGGCAGCCCTTTCAATATGTGAGTACTGCTATCACATCTCCCCTTAAGTCTTCTCTTCGATTAAAAAAATATATATATACCCAGTTCCTTCAATTTTCCTTCAGGAGACTTGCTTTCCAGCTTCTTTATCATCTTTGCTGCCCTCCTCTGAACATGCTTCAATTTGTCAATGGCCTTCTTAAACTGAGGCGCCCAAAACTGGATACAACACTCTGGGTGAAGTCTGACTAATGTCGAATAGAGCGGAATTATTACTTCTACTGACTTGGAGACAAGGCTTCTGTTCATGCAGCCTAGAATTGCATTAGTCTTTTTTGCAGCCGCACCACGTTGCTGACTCTTGTTCAGCCACAATCTCTACATCCTTTTCATATGTCCTTCTGCCAAACCAGGCGTCTCTCATTTTATATTTGTACATTTGATTTTTCTTCCCTAAATGCAGAACTTGACATTGATCTCAGGTGAATTTCATTTTATCAATTTTAGCCCAGATTTCCAACCTATCATGATTTTTTTTTTTTAAATATCTAATTTTCCGTCTCTGTAAAATCATTTAATACTACTTTACTTACCTACTTACACAGATTGAAATATGACCATGCTGGCTTATACTTCTTCTTATGCAGGATAATGTGCCTGTGTAAATGGTCATAAGTTTGCCAACTGAAGGGGAACATATAATGGAGGCAGCTTGGCCCAGCTCTAATTACCTTCCAGACATCTCTTGGACATGTATGGAATGGGCGTGTAAATCTGCCACAGTGGCAGGCTCTCTAGAGGTTTTGATATATGGTTGCTGAGCAAGGAGCCACTTTAAGCATTATAAATCTGACTGTGATTGATGTCACACAGGAAATGTGTTACTGAGCAGGAGGTTGAAGCCAGGCTCTCCTGAGGTCCAGACTAGAGTCCCAACTAGATCTCTTTTGAAATTTAATGCCGAGCCTTCAGCATAAACATTGGAATTTCAACAGGCTGGCTTGACCTGTGTCAAAATTGCATCATCAATTGAAATTTTGATGAGTGCTGAAATTTCAAAAGCAAAAATTTGAATTTGAAATTTGGATTTGCATATTTGACCACCTCTAGTCCTAAATTCTGGACTGCCTTTCCTTCCAGAAACCTGCTGCAAAACTAGTTTCAGCAGCTTCATGTGCTGTATTTGACGAACCCACCATGCCCCACACTAACACCATTGAAAGAGGGGAACTTTCAGAGATTTCTATCAAAAATCAAATGTAAGAGGAGGCCAGAACTTGCCCAAATCCCTTCTCAAGGATTCTCAGGAGGGGATATCAATTTGTCTGAAAAATAGGAAGTAGGTGCATGGGACAGAGACTGAGACAGTGAAAGAAACCATTACAAAACAAACAAAAATGTTCTGAGAAAGAAACAATATGGATGAAAGGGCTTTTTCTCCAGCTAAAAGGCAGATGGATAGAATAAAGAGCACACTGCTTAGTAAATATCTGCTGCATCTTTTGGTTGAAACACAAGAGGAAAGAAGAGGTAGCCCTTCCCACCCACTTTTTGTCCATCTTATCGGTTTGCATCATAGATTTCCTAGGCCTGGACTCCCCCACAACTTGCTCAGTGTCTTCTTGCTTTCAAAATTTCAATATCAAAAATGAATTTTGTGAAATTTTCACAAACCTAACGTTTCAAACCAGATCTGGAAATTTCATTTTGCTATCGCCAGACCTGAAATGTCAAAAAATAAAAGGTTCAAAATGGTGAGAGGAAATTCCAAGGCATCAGCATTTTTCATTTTTTGAAACTGAAAAATTTCAAAGTGTTGGGTAAAATTTTGAAAAAAGCATATGACCATAGATTTAAAAATGGTATTTTCCATCGAAAATTAATGTTGATGAAAAATGTATGCAGCAGCTGCAGAAAAATAACAACTCCTTGCATTCCATCCGGAAAGCAGCAAGCAGTAGGGGGAGATCCCTGTGCACTGGTGTCATGTGTGGTCACAGCAATGGTGGGTCAGCAAAACAGAAAGATTCAGGGCCCATTGGAAAAACAGTGGAGAACGTTTTTCTTGTAGGATGATGTTGTTGTACATTTTATAGTCCAGTGGAGCTGAGAGCCCTGCTAAACACAAGGCCCATGTGCGGCCAGCTACAGACAGGCACAACAGTTCAAGGGTGAGTGTTTTCTTGCCTCTTGGTTAAACTGTTCCCCCAAGAACCACTTTGTTAATTCTGCCATAAAACAAAAGGTCGGGTTTGATGTTGCTCCTAGAAATGCTCTTGTTGTTTTGTTTGTTTATCCAAAATCCCTATCCCAGGAGGCAGGCGAGGTTCCTCTCTGCTGTTTTATGCCAGCTGCAAGCAGAAGGGTGAAAAGAATGAGAACCCTGGTGACAGGGGTGGAGGAGGGGGGCAGAAGGGAGGGAGGGAAAGGAAAATAAGAAGCAGAGCTTCGCCTCTGGCCATTTGCAAACAGTCTGTGAGACCCTCGCATCACACACATTGTTGGGCAGCTCATGACGTTTTTGAGCACACAAGCTGTCATTTCCTTGCAAGGAGTCAGCCCTGCTCTCTACGTGGGTGGGCGCCTGTGAAGACATACTGTCTCATCCCATTCAGGAACTGCCCTCTGTCACTGCACTCATGGCAGGCTGGATGTTTGTTGTTTAAGTAAATAAACCGGTCAGTGTCTCAGGCTAGCTGTGAATGCTCTGTCCTCCCACTGCCACCCCTTCCCATCCACCCCAGGGAAAAAAAGAAAAAGCAACCAAAAGTAACAAGAAGATGAAAAAGTTCACGGGGAGATCCAATGCCACCCACTAAGTCCTAACCTTCAAATCCTCAGTGACCAAACAGTCTCACACAGGCTTAGCATCCTTTCAGCACTTAGCTTTCCAACGAGGAGTTCATCAGGCACTGACTTTTAAAGCATCCTTCCTCAAAAGGGAGACCAAGGCGACATTGGGAAAGTGCAATTATAGGACACGTCCCCTCCACCCCAGCCAACCAAAATATGGTCCCAAGCCTCCAAGTTGGATCTGTTTTGTGGTCCAGACACCAATTTACGTCATTCTGTCTGTTTTGTCTCCAGAAACCACATTCGATTCTAGTGTAAATGTAGTTTCACTGGGTCGCCCCAGGGCTATTGGCACCTCTAGGCAAGGAGTGAGAATTTGATTCAGATTTATTATCTATCTGCTCTGTTGCCTTCACAGCAAGACCACTCCACTCTACTTCCCTTAACAGTCATATGCCTTTCAAAAGCAGGAAGAAGAGATTTCAAAAACAGAGTCCTGTGAAAGCGTCACCTCAGTGTCCTGCAGTTTTCCAAAAGGCAAACCATGGGAGGGGCATTAGCAAAGGGATAGAAAACATGGATAACAGCATAATGGCGCTCAATGAATCTATGGTGCACAGACACCTGGAATACTCAGTGCAGATCTGGTTACCTCCACTTCAATAAGGATATAGTAGAACTGGAAAAGGTGTAGGGAAAGGCAACCAAGTCTTCCACATTTTATTTATTTATTTAATTTAAATTTATTACTCTGCCCTTCACGCCAAGAGCAACTTACAATATTAAGGAGAGGATAAAATAAATTTGGGGCCTTAGCTTAGAAAAGAGACAAAACTGGGTGGTGGTGGTGGGTTTTGATGGAGGAGTATATTATCGGATGGGGAACCTATTCCTTCCTGCAGGCCACTTGTAAAATTAGTACAAGCTCCACAGGCTACATGGAAATTGAAAGCAGGGGCACTTATGGGGTGTACTCCAAGGAAAGGAAGGGTGGGGTCCAGATCATGGAGCCAGTCCACCCCTATATATGAGCACATGCCCTCATTTTATTTAATTTATTTAAATACTTCTAACCCACCCCCTCCTGTCACACAGCAGCTCGGAGCAGCATAAAGAATAATGAAACAATATAAAATAGAAATAATTAAAATTCATTAAAATGCACACACAGGGCCAGACTAAAACCCCACCAACCCTGCAAAAAAACAAAACATCCCCCCACCCACTACCCATCTCCCTTGCCAAAAGCCTGGTGAAACAACCAGGTCTTACAGGATTTAAGAAAGGAGGGAAGATCCAGGGAAAGATGGATCTCCAGTGGGAGGGAGTTCCACAGCTGAGGGGCGGCCACCGAGAATGCCCTCTCGGAGATCACCACCTGGAAAACCCAGGTAAGCTCCAAGAGGGTGCTCCCAGATGACTGCAGGGGCCAGTCCAGGATGCAGAGGTTGAGGTGGTCCCACAGATAAGCAGGGTCCAGACTGTATACGGCCTTAAAGGTCAACACCAACACCTTGAATCGGGCTTGGTAGACTATAGGCAGACAGTGCAGAAAACGGAGCACCGGCATTATATGCTCCCGACAGCCCGTCCCCCTCAGGAGATCGGTCGCCACGTTCTGCACCAGCTGCAGTCTCCAGGATGTCACCAAGGGTAACCCTATGTAGAGCGCGTTGCAATAGTCTAACCTTGAGATGATAAATGCGTGGATGATTGTGGCTAGGTTGGGGCCAGAAATATATGGCCGAAGACAACGGACCAGTTGTAATTTACAAAAAACGCTCTTTGCCACAACCACCACCTGGGCATCAACACGGAGCTGTGCATCGAGGAGCACTCCCAGGCTCCAAACCTAGGAGACCAAGGAGGGTCGCACCCCATCAATGATGGGGGCCTCCACTCCTTCGCCCTTCCCCACTAGCATCACCTCCATCTTATCTGGATGCAACCTCAGATGGCTTAACCTCATTCAATTCCCCACCGCAGCCAGACAACGGGCAAACACTGAGATGTGTTGCAAAGAAGAAAACAACAACACAGAACAGTGGCCCAAACAAAACTGCAAACCAACCAACAAGAGCCACTGATAAATAGATAACAGTGGCTCTTGTTGGCTGGCAAACACTGAGATGGCCAGGCCTGGGTCAGATGAAAACGAGAGGTAAAGCTGGATGTCATCAGCATACTGATGGCATCCGACTTTGAACCCTCTCACAATCTCACCCAGAGGCTGCATATACACGTTGAACAGGAGAGGGGACAGAATAGAACCCTGCAGCACTCCACACACGAGGTCCCGGGGGGTGATGTAGACTCCCCCAGCACCAGCACCTAGTTCTAATGGCTAGGAAAGATCAGAACCATTCAAGAACAGTCCTGCCCACCCCTGCACAGTCCCACAGGCGGGTCACCAACATCTCATGGTCAACTGTGTCAAAAGCTGCTGACAGATCTAATAAAATCAGAAGAGCGGACCAGCCTCTATCCAACACCCGGTGCAAATCATCGACCAAAGCCATGAGTGCCATTTCAGTGCCATAACCCAGACGAAAGCCTGACTGCAAAGGGTCAAGGAAACAGATGCAGTCCAGATGCCCCTTGAGACGTGTGGCCACCGCCCGTTCAATAACCTTCCCTAAAAAGGGAAGGTTAGAGACTGGCATATAGTTGGCCATGGAGTCAATGTCAAGAGATGGTTTCTTGAGCAAGGGCCACACCACAGCTTCCTTCAGGCACCCGGGGACCCTGCCCTTCACAAAGGAGGCATTGACCACCCCCACCAGCAATGGCCCCAATGTCTCCTGGCTGGCTTTCACCAGCCAGGACGGGCACAGGTCCAGTTCACAAATTGTGGCCCTCATAGTCCCTACCATCTCCACTGCATCAGCAGGCGACACCTGCTGGAACTGATCCCACAACATTGAACCAGGCGGGACATTCATAACCTTGGATACAGCCACCGCATTAAGTGCAGCATCAAAAACATGATGGATATGAGCAATTTTATCTGCAAAATAATCAATAAACATGTCACAGTGAGCATTGGATGGACGAATCCAGTTCCAGGCAGAGAGAGAGGCCGAACTGACCAGCCCCTTCACCACCCGAAAAGCTCAGTTGGACGAGATTTAGCAGATGCTATGATGGTAGCAAAGAACTTCTTTGTTGCCCACATAGCCACAGCATAAACTTTTAACACAGCTTTATGCTATCGATCAGCTGAAGCAGGCCTCCCTTCCTGCTTCAGTTGATGCAGGTCTTCTGTGAACCAGGTCCTGCGTTGCCTATGCTTGGGACGTAAACGTCTGGGAGCCGTCCGGTCAATGGTCTTGCATAGCAAGGTGTTCCAAAGAGTAACGAGGACATCAAGCAAGCGGCCATCGAGGTCAGAAGGTATTCTGGAACTGCTCCAGTTCCATAAGTCTTCAGGGGCAAACCAAACAAACCGATTCTGCACCACCGGGGGCAGACATACACCAGGAGACTGACCCATAGGAGATAATGGTTGCCACTCCTTTACCCTGAGCTCACACTTTCAGGGCTTGAAGGTAAGGACTGGATCCATGGGCCAGAGCCAGTAATTAGGATGGGGCCAAATAAAAAGAACACCTGAAGGTCAGATTTGACCTATGGATTCCAGGTTCCCTGCCCCTTAGTTTAGAAAATCAGGAATGATGTGGAGAAAGTGAATAGGGAACTAGGGGACACCCGATGAAATGAACAGGCGGAAGGCTTACAACAAATTAAAGGAAGTACTTTTCCACACAACAGATAGTTAACTTGTGGAACTCATTGCCATAGGATGTTGTGAAGACCCATAAATAGAAGCGGGCGTAGGCAAATTTTGGAACATAGAACAACCAGGAGCAATTTCCAAGATGGCCAGGAGATGCAGTCTCATGTCAGACTGCTAAAGTTCAAAGAATAGGTGCTGGAGCACTTCATCATTGCACTCATTCTTGTGCACTTCATCTGAAGCATTCGGTAGCAGTTACTGTCAAGGTATCACACATGGTAGGATACTGGGCAAGAGGGATAATTGGTGTGACCGAGCATGGTTAAAGCTAAATGCAATTAAGGGACAAACCTAATGATAAGTGTCAAAGAACTCATGACTTGGCCCTACATATGTACTCCACTTTGTCTAATAGTGAAATGCAGTTCCATGTTTAAAGGAGAGCAAAGGGCTCTCTATGGACCTCAAACACGATGGAAGAAGAGACGGAGAACACTGTGGGTGCTTTTATACGAGTGGGTCGCAGTCGCTCACACGATTTTTCAAAATCCTGCGAGGCGGGATTATACAGGACAATGGACGCAATCACTCGCATTCAAGGCGGACGCGAACTAAATACCTCACACATCGAGGTATTTAGTTTGCAATTGGCAAACAACGCGTGACCGCCTTGAATGCGCGTGATCGTGTCCATCATCATGTATGATCCAGCTTTGCGGGATTTTGAAAAATCAACTGAGCGGGTCACATGACTGTGACCCGCTTGTGTAAAATCAAGGAATTTCTGAGTGAGGTGGTGGTGGAACTCAAGTTTATTCTTTCAGAAGGTGCTGTATTTACATTCCTCCTTACACTAGCATAATCCACCAGCTGGTGAAAAAGGGAATTCGTTGAGCTTTTGTCAGTAAATAAAACCAATTACAAAGACTCTCTCCCTTCCTTTCCACCTATGATCATTTCAGTAATTTTTCTAAACTATTTGGAGTAAGGAATGGATCTCTAGCAAGACAATCCACACATGTCTGATTATCTGGAAGAACATCCGTAAAACGCAGCATGTCCTCAATAGCTGAAACAGAAAACCCTATCAGCAGTAGAACAGGAGTTGACTGCAGGACAGTTAAGCAACATGAGTTAAGGCGCGTTTTAAGTGTACATTCAAATTCAAACATTAGAAAATTAGCCAGGTGGCAAAATTCAGATCCAGCACCAGCACCAGTTCTCAGTGTTAAGGGGTTATAGGGCTCAATGTTTTCATTTAGGTCCAGGCCAAAGCAGAGGTAAGTCTTCACGTGTGTGCAGTCTGAAAACGCCTGCAGGCAAAAGGGACACTTAGGAATAACATTTCATGCTACTCTATTGTCCAAATGGTTTATTTTTTCTACATCCTTCTGCAGAAGTCTGCCTTGCCTTTCAGGAGTATTTCACTTTCTCTGCCTTGGAGAAGCAACAAGTCAAGAAAAGCTCTTCCAGACCTAAACTTAAGACCCAGTGTATAGGAAAGCACAGATTGTGATGGCAGAGTTGTGTCTGATGTGTAGAATTCTCTGTGATTGTTCCACTAAGGCTTTAACAATATTGGCTTGGGCAGGATATCATTAATAAACCCCAATTTGACCTGCTCACACATAAGCCACATTTTCAAGAAAAATGTGGGGGTGTCAGGTAGGGTTATGATGCAGGGGACTGGCAACTTATCCAGATATTAATTTTTTTAAACCTTCCTTCCCCTTTTCCCACCATGGAACCAAGTTAAGCCATCTTTATAGAGTTAGGATGTTTTCAGATGTGATGGTAGCACGGATTGCCACGCTTTGCCAAGCATGGAAATCTGTGCTGTTGTCATGGCTGAATGCAGCCGCCAGATTTTAGTCCAGGCCCGAACCTAGGTTTGCATGGGCCGTGGCGGCGCTTAGCCCAGGGTGTTCCTCAGGACCATCCCAAGGACCATGCAATGGACGCTTAACTGGGGTAAGGCAGGCCATCACATTTGATGGCTCACTTACTCTTACCCCAGTCGGTTCTACAGCACTTCCAGGCAGCCATGGTGGCCTCATAGGCTGCCGCGGCCACCTGTTAGGGAGGGGGGAGGGCCACTCTGAGCAGAGGGGGCGGGGCCATGCTGCTGACACACATTCACGCATCACGATGCGCTCTCCCTGCCCCCTCCCCAGCCTGGGCTGCCATCACTCTTGTTTGGCACTTAGGCCAAATCCTGCCCAGAGCGAACGCCTCAGTCTGGGAAGAATTAAAGTGTGACGGTGCTCAGCACCATCATGTCTGAAAACACCTTTAAGGCTGCAATCCTGGAACCACTTACTTGCTAGTAGGCTCACTCAAGTAAATGGGGCACTCACAAGTAAGGGCGAATTCACAAGTGCAGCAATTATCTGGATTTTTAAAAACTGGTTCTCAATAGTTCGCTGTTAACAAGTCCTGTTGCATTCACATGCATACCATACCGATTTTAAGTACAGCGAAATAATGCATTCAGACCTTCTTGTAGTGCATGCTTACCCGGCTGCTCAGTACGGTTCAGTTACAGGAAGTGGCCTGTGGGAGCCAGAAGGTTGCTACTTTGTAGCAAAGTACAACTTTGCTACAACCTTTGCTACAACCTTTGCTACAACCTTTGCTACAACCTTTGCTGCAACTTTGCAACAACCTTTGCTACAACCTTTGTAGCAAAGGTTGCTACTTTGTAGAATCAGGGAATAAAAACGGAGAGCCTGAGGCTGCTGGAAAGAAGCCCCTCGCATAGTGAGGCGCGCTGCTTCTCTCCCTGGTTTCTTTCCGGTATCCCGCTGCTGCTACTGCTGCAGCACTACGGTAGAGGCAGAGGCAGATGATTTAAAGTCCCTTGGAGGGAAGAACTTTTTTGGGAAGAAGCATGGAGGGGAAACATGGAGGGGAAGAACTTTTTTGGGGAGAAGCTGGCTGCAGCCTGCACCCAGCGAGGCAACTACAGGGCTCCAGCTGGTCTCACTGCTTCCGGTAGGGGCAGGAGTAAAACAGCGCACTTGGAAGCACGGTTGCATTCACATCAGAAAAGATTACACACTAGTTAAAACCAGTACGATGTTGCTTTCACACTGCTGTTAAGTGCGGATTTATTGAAAACGGACAGCAAAAAGGTAGGTTTGAGTAGCTTTTCAACACGCATTGCTTTAGTGCGATATTGACTCCATTTAATCGAATTTAATTGTTCAGACAGGCATGAAACATTCGTTTTTTTAAAAAAATCGCACAAATCAGAACGTCTGAATCCCCCCTTCGTGACTGCATGTCTTCAGCCTTACTTTTCGTAGTGTAGCTACAATTTCAGGCAGTTATGATACCAGATATTGGTGAGACAATATCAGGGTATGCACTTACCCAAGGCATATGGATAAGTGAATTTTTAATGCTTGTAGATTTCTAGTGAAAAAGTAAAACAATTCGCTGGACTATTACAAGGAGCACAAAGTATTTTAGATTAAGGCACTAAGCAAAGTGATGGAGCTTAACAAACAAATAACAACATTTAAACTGGGTTAATGAAAAATAAAACAAAACTAACCTCTCACAACATTCTGGCTTTTTTGCAAAAGCAAAGCAGGACAGAGAGTGCCTGTGAGTCCATTTCAATTTAATTAACATTACACTAGTTACGAATGCAAACAGGTTCCCAAGCATGCTGCTTGGCTGCCCTCCGCTTGGAGGATTCAAGTTTGACTCCTTGCTTTGTTCTAAGGGAACAAAGAAATGAAAGAACAATGTGACCCTGACCCTTCTTTACCCCCTCACTCACAAATGATCCCTTTTAATATTCAGACAAGCTGTGACATGAAGACGGCTCATGAGAACAAACACCTGTCATTTCTCGGAGCAGCATTTTGACCAGACGTTGCCTATCTAGTTTTTATACACGTTTTATATTCTTGTTGCTTTTTCACAAGGAAGACACCAATATGCTCTTTCTCAGGGCCTCCCCTGCAGTTCAGCAGACAGGCAGAACTGCACATGTCTTCTCTAACACAAACTTAGGCACGCACACCACACCTGAAAGCCAATGGGATTACACTTGCTTAGGTGTTAAAAAAAAAAAAGACGATGGCCTGATGGAGTTTGGGTTTAGTCTGTGCAGCCCCTACTCAGGTTTAGTGCGTAAAGCCTAATAAATAGATAGCCCCCTGAGTGTATTTCTTGTGCATTCAGACAGCCCCTCCCTCACAGGCCAGTGTTCTTCCCCGCCGTGCTCCACCCACTAACCCTTCCTTCTCAGTATCCGACCCGTTGTCATGACTCACAGCTGTGGCGAACATTGGAACAAGGAGCCGCCCTAGCTGTTTCTTTCTTCCGGGCTATTATGACTCCGAGAGGTGGTCCCAGCACCTGCTGTCCCTGCCCACCCATGGAGGTTCATACCTGGATTTGTACCTGCTACTACTTGGCAGCTGGAAATAATCTTTTGCTATGCACAGACTGCTGAGTTTCTTGAGCAAGTTGCATACTTTACTGAGCACCTACAGTGAAAATTGAAAACAAAAGGTATCAGTCTTTGCAGGTTGTCACCACCTGGTTTCTCGAATCCGTGGCTCATAGCGATGTACTACTGGCAGGTAGCAGCACAGAGTTTTATTGGGGTCTCGCCCGCTGTGGTGGAGGAAATCCCTCTCGGTTCCAAACCTCCCCAGTCAAACATGTATTTCTTGTACCCCCTCTCTAGCATCTTCTGCATTACCATACAATTGGGGCCAAGAAAATGCCATTTGTCAGGGTGTTCTGCACGTCTCCGCTTGTCCAAACCTCGTCAGTTGGTTCACCTTTCCTGTACCCAGAGTCACTTGTTTACTCCCAAAGAGATTCAGCTCCACCATCCAACTGAGGCACTCCTGGTGGCACCACAGTTATCCTCTTACTGTCATCAGGGCAGTGATGAAGAAAAACATCAGGGAAGGTCCAGACTCCATTAGCATAAGGCACCTGGGGTCTCAAACCAGGTCCCTGTAGTTTCCAAGTCAATGCCTTATTCCCTGCACTACAGCAGCAGCCTAGGACAGGGTCCTGAGAACTGCACCTATTTGACTAGGGAACAGCAGCCCATTGGCTGTACCCATGGAGAGACTGGTCTGGGTCAAGGAGAAAAGCACAAACTTGTGGGAGAATGTGTTGTCCTCATGGGGAGATGTTGAGTGGGTCACAAACTTCAGAATGCCCCATTGCCTCATCTTGCAGATAACAGTGATCCGCAGGTCATGACTGAAGAAACAGAGCACGGTCACCCGTCCCTGTGGATAGGCATGTGGCCATCGGCTGTACGCATGGAGAGGCTGGTCTGGGTCAAGGAGAAAAGCACAGTCTGGTCTCACAGATGTTGTGAAGTTCACCACTCTAGATTCCTGCCTCTTTGTCACCCTGCAATTTGGCACTGGGACCTCCACAGTGGGCACCACAGTTATTATTATTATTATTATTACTAAACTTTGATAGCCTGCCCCCTCCCACTAAAAGGCAGTTCTGGGCAGCATACAAATATTGTAAGAAGAGCTATAAAATACAATATAAAATCTCAATAGTATAAAAATACTATAACTGAATGGAACTAAAATGGAGGTTTGAACAGCGATTGTGGAAGTGCTGCTGAACCAGGTGGTGTAGTTGGATGACCCCATGGAGGCTGACCACCAGTTCCCCAGCAGCTAAAATACCCGTCTACCTCCCCCCCCATAAACAACAATAGAATTCCCCGGCCACCCCACCGAAGGGCCATGCCAAACGGTCCTTTAGCAACGGCCCTTTGGTGTGCGGTCTGAGGAGCACACCTGTGGGACTGCTGGAGGGCATGCCGCTTTTCATTGCCTCCCTCTGTCCTGAGCTGGAAGCGCAGGGAGGGGAATCCCTGGTCCCACCCCCTCTCCCTCTGATAGATGGGAGGGGAACTGATGGAGAGACTCAGGGGCTCAGGGATGCCCCCCTTCCCCACGCCTACCAGTCCAAGTCCTTGGTGCAGGGGGAGGGGCTCAACTGGGGTGAGCCCACCTGGCTCCCAGCCCCTCAATGCTGGTGCTGCAGTGTGGGTAGAGCAAAAGTCAGAGGGATGGAGGTGGAGGAGATGGAGGGCTTTTGGACGGGAGCCATATTGCCATCATCTACCAACCTCAAAGCAAAGATGACTACTTGAACCATAAGAGTTCTCTGTGGCTATCCTGGCCATAGTGGACCACCGTGCCCAATTTGTGGATGTGCTGACTGGGTGGTCTGGGAAGAACCATGATGCCCACATTTTCTGCCAGTCTGCCTTATTTGGCAGCATGTACACCTGAGACTTTGGACCCTCCACTGAAACATGCATTGAGGGGATGCTCATGAGACCTGTTGTTCTCAGGGACCCTCACTACCCACTGAAACTATGGCTTATGAAGGCCTACAGCATTGTTTGTACCCTGGAGCTGTTACTTTAACCAACAGTTCAGCACCACCTGCTCTGTTGTGGAGAGGGCTTTTAAAACCACGGCTGGCCTTAGGATTTGCAGGCCCCAGGGCAGGGGAGAAATGCGGGGCCCTATTCTCCTGCCAGCAGCTTTGTTGCCAGTGGCTGGTGGGCCTAGAGGTGTTCCCTGGCTCAGGGGGCACTCCCCAGATCAGTCTGGGGGCGCTCCCTGGGCCTGGGATCGGGAACGGGCGAAGGGGCACTTCCCTCCATCCATCCCCAAGCCCAGCCATTTCAGGGCACTTACCCCATCCATTGCCATCGCCATCCTGGGCCTCATGCTGGGCCGGCTCCCTGCATCTGTGTGTTGGGCTCGGGCAGGCACAGTAGTGGTAGATTTAATCTGCCAGTGCGCTGCCCGCCGCCACAAAAAGTTGCTATGGAATGTGGGAGAGGCGGGGCCTCTGCCTCACTCCCACTGGCCCTCTCCACTGTCTGTCAGTCTCAGCTAGGGGGAGTGAGAGAGAGGCAGAGGCCTCGCCTCTCTCACATTCCCCCTGGCTGGCCCGAGACTGACAGGCAGCGGAGGGGGTGGCATGGAGAGAGGGAGAGTCGGGCCCTCTGCCTCTCCCTCACTCCTGCTGGCCCCTTCCGCTGCCTGCCTCGGACTCGGTCAGGGGGAGTGAGAGAGAGGCAGAGACCCCGACATTCCCTCATTCCCCTGAATGAGACTGACAGGCAGCGGAGGGGCGAGGCATCAAGTGAGGGAGAGGCGGGGCGTTTGCCTGTCCCTCACTCCCGCTGACCCCCTCCACAGCCTGTCTCGGACTCGGCCAGGGGGAGTAAGAGAGAGGCAGAGGACCGGCCTCTCCCTTGTTCCCCCTGGCCGAGATTCAGGGGGACCCTGCGCTCGGGGTCTCCAGCTCCCGGCCACCATCAGGCCGGGAGCTGGGGGCCCCAAGCATGGAGCCCCCCCAGGAGCAGGACCCGGGGCGGCCACCCTGAGCCACCCTGCGGTAAGGCCAGCCCTGTTTAAAACAGCCCTGGAGATCAATTGCTTCAAGGATTGATTTCCAACTGGACACCACTCCTCCCTGCTAACAACAGTTCTCCACATCATCTGCCTTGTATTCTCCGCAACATCTGTGAGACCAGCAGAGCTGCATGGAAGAACCCCTGCCAGTTAGCTCCAGTGAGTCAGGGCTTATGTTCCAGGACCAGTTGAACTGAGCGAAGCAGCACATAGACCTGGGATGCCTTGTGCCGGCACATCACCTTTAATGCTACCACAAACACTCACCAACAGTGACACTTCACTGAGTTTAATCATAGTTCTCTTTGTGCTATCAATAAAGCTGTTAAAATGTTTCCTGTTTGTCACTGTTTTTTCCTCTGGCCCATCCTGCCCTCCCGTCCCCACAGCACTGGGACTGCATTCTTTCCCTCCTTGGGCCCGCAACCCTCCCCTCTATTTCCCACCCTTTCCTTTCTCTGTGTGTTCCCTATACGTTTGCAGGTTAGGCAACTGAATTCCTATTGACATTCACAGATTAGCCAGGTCTAATGGTAATAGGAAGCGCAGAGGCACAGACACCCCTGCCCCCAAGTGTAAGTGCACGGCTAGAGGACTCCCCACTCCCGGCCTCCTTTCCAAGCCCCCTTTTTCCTTCCAACTCCAGCCCCCAAGCGGGTTATCATGATGCCATACTGCTAATCTCCAAGCCCCCCAAAACATCCCTCTTTTCCCAGAAGAAACCATGGATTATGAAAACATAAAGAACAAATTACCAACAGACCAATTTACCAACTGCCCAGTTCCTGCCCAATTTACTAAATGCATTTCTCACCTGAAAGGAAGCAGGAACAGGTACCTGGGCTATGCTGCTGCTGGGGTGGTTGATGTTGCAGTCAGATCTCAGCGCCATGCCGTTCTCCTCCCACAATTACTGTAGAGGAATGAAGAACATACAGAAAACAAGTCCTGCCAATCATGCCATCTACTCCCCCTCCCCCCACCCCCACAATGCTGTTTGCCATTTTGATTCCCTCCTACCAGCCCATCATCCTGCCATGGTGCCTTCCCCTCCTTGTCAGTCTGCTATCCCACCATGGTGCCTTTCCCCACCCCCGTCATCCTGTGGGACCGCCATGGTGCCTGCCTTCCCACACACCCCATTCCCATCCTGTGGGGGTGTTTCCTCTGGAGATTTTCCTGCTGCTCCCCAGCACTCTCCTGGCCACCTGTTAATACAGTAAAGAAAAAACTCACATACTTAGATAACAATAAACAAAAGCCTTTATCATGCAGCTGTGTAAACGCACCCCCCACCCCACCCCCCCGATGCATTAACTTACCATTCTCCTCCACTGCCTCATCTACAAAGGTGACATCCCAGTCCTCTGGGTCCTCCACCAGAACCCCCAGTAGATCCTCAAACAGGGGCTGGCTCTTGAGCTCAAGGGGATACACCATGAGAGCCACAGTAGTTTAGTGCTGGTTTAGTGCAAATGGGTCTGCATTGACCTGTGCTGAGTCCCAGTCAGGGACAGTGTGGAGTGATCTCCACCAGTGGTTCTGGGTTCCGTGCAGGGCCGGATTTAGGAATTTTTCACCCCAATGCCCTTCTCAGGCTGGTGCCACCCCCCAAGCAAAGCCCTGCCCCCCCCCAGCAAAGCCCTGCCCCCACTGTACAAAACAGACAAGCAGGTGTACAAAATATGCAAGATATACAGAGTTGAACACAGACACAGCATTTATTTTATTTTAAATTTATTTTAAAAAATGTATACCCCGTCCCTCCTGCCACAGGCAGCCCGGAGCATAAGCCAACTCACCAGGCAGCCTCCCCTTACAGCCAGCCTACGCCACCAGTAGTGCAACCAGGCCATTCCCCACTAGGGGTACTAGACCATTCCTCTTGGCCTTTGGCCCCAGTACCTAAATGTACTCTCATTTTGATGTTCCAGCAATGGGACTCCAGTCCTCAGCATTCTCCTTGCAGCCTGCTGGCTTGTAGGCCTGGCTGCTCCTGCTAGTTCCTCAGTAGGGGTATTAGACCATTCCTTCTAGGACTTCTGATGAAACTCTATAGTGGTTTTCTCCTCGCTTTTTCAGCTGTAAAGTCATCAATAATGTCATCATAAGGGACTGACCTGAGCAAATCTGATTCAATGGAAAGCAAACACAGGGCGTCCATTCGTTCCTGCATTGATGTTGACCGCAGGCAGTTCTTCACAAGTTTCAGGCATGAGAAGGAAGGCTCTGAGCTACAGCCCATAGCCTAGGCTTCATCTTTGACTCACCCCTTTCTTTTAAACCCTACATTGACTCTGTTGCTAAATCCTGTCGCTTCTCCCTCCATAACATTGCTAAGATTCGCCCTTTTCTCTCTGTCTCGTCTGCCAAAACTCTTGTTCATGCTCTGGTCATCTCTCGCCTCGATTACTGTAACCTCCTTCTCACTGGCCTTCCCCGGTCTCACCTTTCTCCCCTCATCTCTGTCCAAAACTCTGCTGCCAGGGTCATCTACCTCGCCAGTCGCTTCGACCATGTGCAGCCCCTCCTCTCTTCGCTTCACTGGCTTCCCCTTCCTGAACGAATCCTGCACAAGCTCCTAGTCTTCACCTATAAAGCTCTTCACAACCTTGCTCCCCCCTACCTCTCTGCACTTATCGCCCTCCATACTCCAGCCCGTGCACTTCGCTCCTCCTCTGTCCCTTCTCTCACCCTTCCACGCCTTCCCTGCTCCCCTAAGCGCCTTCGTCCCTTCTCACTTGCTGCCCCCCATGCCTGGAACTCCCTCCCTGTCCACATCCGCCTTGCCCCCTCCCTTCATACCTTCAAATCTCTCCTTAAAACTCACCTCTTTCGCTCTGCTCTGTCTGACTCTTTATCCTGCTGAGCCACTATTCCTATACCTACGATCGGTTTACCCTTATCCTTGCAACATGGACCTGCCTGCTGTCATTCTCATCGTAACCAAGCCAAGTACGTGCACTTGAGACCTCGCATCTTCATGAATGTTAGACCCCTTGTCTCTCCCTCTGTTCCCCTTCCTAAGTCTCTCCCCCAGCTCCTGTCTCTCAGATTGTAAGCCCTAGGGGCAGGGACCGTGTTTATTTTATTACTTTGTAAAGTGCCAGGTACACTGCTGGTGCTATATAAATGTTTGTTAATAATAATAATAATAATAATAGTTTGTTGCTAAAGTGCAGATGAACATTCGCACTGCAATGTCTACATTTGGATAGACACTGTATAGCTGCTTATCTCCTATAAGCTTGCAGAGTCGAAGCATTGGCTTCACATTGTCTTTGATACTCTGGAGATGTGCTCTAAGGTGCAGGCATTCACCAACAAGGGTGTCTTCCAGGTCATGTGGGTAACAGCTGCACAAGTTATTTGCCCCTTTCTTTATCTCGTCTGGGTTCCAATCTACCAGGTTCTCAAGGAAAGCAAACTTTATGAAATGAACAATACACCTCACTTCTTTGCTGCAGCTCACAGTGGAGCTGGTCCAAAATAAAGATGAATGTATACTATTCACCCTAAAAGGGTCCCGTGGGGTCAGCTCCGTCTGCCGTTCTCGAGAAACGTCATGAGGAAGTCTCCTCTTTTTGCGGCTTGTTTCATATTCATCCAACCCAAAGTGTTCCCTTGGCTCTCTCCTCGTAAAGCTCGAAGTCATTAATAATAATAATAATAATTATTATTATTAGCATTTGTGTAGCACCAGCTGTGTACCTGGCACTTTACAGAACAATAAGAATGACGCAGTCCCTGCCTACGGCTTACAATCTAATAGACACGGGGGGGGGAGACAAGGAGAGGGGACATAGGGATAAACAACATTCAAGCGGATGCAAGGTCTCAGGTGCACGTGCTTGGCTTGGTTGCAGTTAGGCAGGAGTCTGTGGGGAGGGCAGACAGTAAAAATTGAAAGGAAAGTTCTAACCAGCGTCGGGAAAGGTGGCGAGGAAGAGGTGGATTTTGAGGAGGGATTTGAAGGTGCGGAGGGAGGGGGCGAGGCAGATGTGGGCAGGGAGGGAGTTCTAGGCATGGAGGGCAGCAAGGGAGAAGGGACAAAGGCGGTTAGGGGAGATGGGGAGGTTAAGGAGAGCGAGGGAGGGGATAGAGGAGAAGCGAAGTGCGCATGTAGGAGTGTGTAAGGAGACTAGGGCTGAGAGGTAAAGGGGAGCCAGGTTGTGAAGGCATTTATAAGTGAATAACAGGAGTTTGGGAAGGATGCGTTTGGGAAGGGGGAGCCAATGAAGAGAGGAGAGGAGAGGCTGCACGTGGTCGAAGCGATGGGCTGAGTGGATGACCCTAGCAGCGGAGTTTTGGAGGGAGATAAGGGGGGACAGGTGAGAGTGGGGGAGGCCAGTAAGGAGGAGGTTGCAGTAGTCAAGGTGAGAGATGACCATGGCATGAACAAGGGTTTTGGCTGAGGAGACAGAGAGAAAGGGGCAAATCTGAGCAATGTTGTGGGGGGCGAAGAGACAGGACTTGGCAACAGAGTCGATGTAAGGTTTAAAGGAAACTTGAGTATTGAAGACGAAGCCCAAGCTACGGGCTTGGGGAATGGGGCAGATGGTGACCCCGTCAATAAGGATGGACAGGGAAGAGGGAGAGGAAGGGTAGGGAGGAAAGATAAGGAGCTCAGTCTTAGCCATGTTGAGCTTGAGCTGATGTTGGGACATCCAGGCGGAGATATTAGAGAGATAGTTGCTGAGGCGAGCTTTGACAGAGGGGGAGAGAGAGGGGGTGGAGAGATAGAGTTGAGTGTCGTCAGCATAGAGGTGATATTGGATGCCGTGGGAGGCAATGAGTTTGCCAAGGGACAGGGTGTAGCTAGAGAAGAGGAGAGGGCCCAAGACAGAGCCTTGGGGAACCCAACTGTGAGGGGGAGGGGAGGAAGAGTTGGAGTCGGGAAGAGACACATTAAAGGAGTGGTCAGAGAGGTAGGAGGAGAACCAGTCAAGGACAGAGCCGCAGAAGCCCAGGGAGCAAAGACAGTCCAGTAGGAGTGAGTGGTCAACAGTGTCAAAGGCAGCAGAGAGGTCAAAGAGGACAAGAATGGAGTAAAGGCGCTTAGAGTTAGTGACAAATAGATCATTGGTGATCTTGGCAAGGGCAATTTCAGTGGAGTGAAGGGGGCAGAAGCCAGATTGGAGAGGGTCCAGGGAGGAGTTGGCAGAGAGGAGATCCAGGCAGCGGGAGCAGACAACACATTCCAGAAGCTTAGAGGCGAAGGGAAGGAGGGAGCCTGGCCGGTAGCTAGAGGGGTCAGTTCAGGTCGAGGGTGGATTTTTTGAGAATGGGAGAGACCGTGGCATGCTTGAAGGCGGAGGGGAAGGAGCCAGTGGAGAGAGAGAGAGATTAATGACATGTAAAGGGGAGGGCAACAGTGGGAGTGATGGAGGTGGGAGGGGATTGGGCCAACAGGACAGGTGGAGGGGTTGGAGGAAGAGAGCAGATTTCCTCAAGGGAGGCAGGAGGGAAGGAGGAGAGGAGAGAGGTGGGAGGGGGAGGGTGGTGAGGGAGTGGGAGGAGGAGACGGGTGGGAAACAATGTCCCAGCGGATCTTGTCAATCTTTGAGGTGAAGAATGACTCGAGATCCTGAGCAGAAAGGGAAGAGGGTGGAGGGGGGCAGGGGGGCTTGAGAAGGGAGTCAAAGGTGGAGAAGAGGCAGCGAGGGTCACAAGAGTAGAATTCAACCCAGGAGGCATAGTAGTGTTGCCTCACCAGGGAGATAGCGGAAGAGAGGGAGGAGAGGGAGAATTTATAGTGGAGAAAGTCAGGGTGGGAGCAGGATTTGCTCCAGAGGCGTTCAGCAGCCCAGGTGCAGGAGCGGAGGTAGCGGATAGTAGGGGTGAGCCAAGGACGGGGGTTTCAGGGTCAAATGGGGCAGGAGGAGAGGTGGGCAAGAGAGTCGAGAGTCATGGCAAGAGAGGCATTGAGAAATGAGATGGCAGTGTCAGGGGAAGAGGAGGAGAAGACAGGATGGAGGAGGAGGGAGAGAGAGGAAGCAAAATCTAAAGGGTTAATAGCCTGAAGATCACAGAAGGGGCGTGGAGCTGGGGAAGAAGATGGGGGTTGGTGGGAGAGGTTGAAGGAAGCGAGGTAATGGTCGGACATGGGACAAAGGAGAGGTCAGCAACAGGAGAAGATGAGGTCGAGAGAGTGGCCGTCGGTGTGGGTGAGGGAATCAGTCCAGAAGCGGAGATCAAAGGAGGATGTTAGGGAGAGAAAGTGGGAGATAGAGGGCTGGGAAGGTGCATCAACATGGATGTTGAAGTCACCAAGAATGAGAGCGGGGGTATCCTCGGAGAGGAAGAAGGTAAGCCAGGATTCAAAGTCTGGGAGAAAAGATGAAAGGGGGCCAGGGGGGCGGTAGATGACAGTGACACGAAGCTGAAGGGGGGAGTAGAGACACACAGAGTGAGCCTTGAAGGAAGGGAAGGAGAGGGAGGGGAAAGGGGCTGGAATCGACAGGGGTTGGCAAGTAGAAGGCCCACGCCACCACCCCGACCTTCGGGACGGGACTGGTGAGAGAATGAAAGGCCTCCAGAGGAGAGGGTGGCAGGGGTGACAGAGTCAGAGGGAGAGATCCAGGTTTCAGTAAGTGCAAGGAGTTGAAAGTGGTGAGAAAGGTCGTGAATGAAGGGGACTTTGTTGACAGAGGAGCAGCAGTTCCAGAGGGAGCAGGAAAAGGGGAGTTAATCAGGGGAAAGGCAGGGAATGCGGATGAAGTTGGTGGATGTGGAGTGATGGAGCTTGCAGGGACTGTCTAAGAGAGGAGGGGGCTTGCAGGGAATGGTTAAGGAGGGGGAGGGGGAGGAGGGGGAATAGGCAAGGGGGAAAATAAGGGGCAGGGAGGTTGGAGAAAGAGTGATGGAGGAGGGAGAGGAAGAATCAGGGGAAACAGGAGCAGTGGGAGAAGGAGAGGAGATAGAGTATGAGGGAGAGGGGGGGTAAGGGGAGACATTGCAGTGGACAATATTCACGGCAGCAGAGGGGATAACCAGGCCTGTGGATGGCACGGGACGGTCCGAGGGAAGGTCAGCGGTGATATGAGTGATGGTTGGAAGAGGCTGTGTTGCACGGATGTCGTCACTGGAACTGGGTCCTCGCCAGCCTCGCTCTGGCCACACAACGGCCAGCGCCCTCTTGTCGTTGCCTTTCGGGTGTTCCAGGTTGTTCCGGGTTTCTTCTACTAGTTGAACAAGTCCACCATACAGCTCAACAACTGCTCTGATATCAATATCCGCACTTGTAGACTTCTCATGGTCCTTTACTCATGCACTGGCATTCTTCCAATCATTGAAGCCTTGCAATCTGTGATATTCCACCAAACAAATGACATGGTGCACAGAACACAGTGAATCTGCTTTTGGAGTACACAATCCAGGCTCGATGCATTTGTGCACCATTACAGAGTTGGCACTTGAAAATTTCCTTTGACAAGTACCTGGTTTTGTCTGGGTACTGGTGTGCAGTTTTAGTAAAACCTGCATTTATGTTCTGGTCAAAACCATGGGTTGCCACGTGATCTCGGGTCAAGTCATCAATTGCCCAGTCAGCAGGGTCTTTGGAGAATCCAACTGGTATATGCTTCTCAGGCACATTATCTCCAGATGACAACGGACCAGAAAGTTCTTCAGGCACGTTATCTGCAGACAACGAAGGACCAAGTTCTTCAGGCACATTATCTTCAGACAATGAAGGACCAGGAAGTTCTTCAGCATGAAGAGCCACAGCCATCTCTGATGCATCTTCTTGGGATGGTGCTGCTTTTCGTCCAATTGATATGAAAAACACCTGTAACTTAGGAGTTTTTTGCAGCAACTCTTGATTGCGATTCTCCTTTTTCTTTCTTAGAGTTCTGTAACCTGCTCCACTTAACCTTCTCCTGCCGTCTGACATTTTTGGTGAGTCACCTGAGCAATTATTGACTCATCTGATTGTTGATGACCTCTAAAATCAAGAGACAAGCAAGCTAGCTCTCTCAATGGAGGGTCATACACCTATTGAAGTAGTCTGGTAGATCAGTCTGCCTAGACACAGGGTTCCGTGCTGAGGGTAGAAATTTTGTTTGGATTTTGTGTGTGTTTGCAACTTGTGTCTGCGCAGCTGTCTCCTACCTTTTCTTGCTGCTTTGTCTACCTGCTACCGCTGGTGTCCCAAGCTCTGTTGCTGGGCTGGATCCAGGAAAGTTGGGGCCCTGTGTGGAATTATATTACAATAGAAATTATATTACAATAAGTCATCTAAAGTCTGTCTAAAATATAATACACTGTCCCCAGGCCACACACCTCTGCCCAAGCTGCCCATCCTATTGTATTAGTAGTATACTATATTATACAAAGCTTGCAAACTTTTATCAACAGAAGTTAGTGCAATAAGAGATCATCTGAGCTACTTTGTCTCCATCTCTTACATTTTGGACCAACACAGAAATCACACTCTCCATGGTACCTATGCCCCTGTAACCTACCCCACACCCCCACTCTATCTGCCCACAGCATATCCCCATTAACAAAATCAAGGGCATGCTTAAGGCAGGATTCAAGGTGACACATGCTTGAGGCAAATGCAGATTTGGTTAAGAGCCTGAAGGGATACATGGTGCCCTATGCAGCCCTGCAACATGCATGATGGGTGGAGAGGCACTTGTCTAATAATACTCTGTGAGTTGATTCAGCCTGGGAATTCCCTCTCTGCAGTTCAAACCTTCTCAAGCCCTACTGAAACAGTAGCTAGCTAGCCACAATCAAGGGACAGGAAACAAGCTGAGCATCTGTCTGGAATCCACTCCCCCAGGACAGTTGCCAGACAGACCCGCTCAGCTGTAGTGTCTGTAGAGCAGAAGCAAATCAAGCATCTTTGCCAGCCTTGTCACTCCCTGAAGGGCAAAGCGTTTGGTGAAGGAGAACATTCCAGGACCTTCAGAAATTGATTTCAAAACTTATGATGAGAAGATCAGAGATG